>QKMV01001259.1:0-15584 GCA_003287335.1 Lednia tumana
TAACCCAGTTATTAACAGTTTTTTTTTTAAACTAGTGCTGAAATTAGTCAGAAGACATGAGTCTTAAAAATGTAATAGGTTGTGTTCTTCTCTTCAGAGAGCTTGCATGAGAGAGGTGTCATATTTCACATCTAGTGCATTTGTCAAGGTTACACAATAAGAAGCCAGCTTGGATGGCCATAGGAGCTTACAAGTTGCAAAAGCGCCACGGGATTCTTCGACGTGAGCCCAAACTACGAGGATTAAGTTGCTGTAAGTTGATTACGAGCAAGTTTAAAAAAGACTTTTCGACTTTGGGAGATAACGAGGTACTATATGATAAACAAGGTTGCACCAGGCTGCTGGTGAGTTGCGACGCCAAGTTCTAAAACATTTCTTCGGTCGGACTTTTTACCGAACAGACATTTTACTGGCGAAACTGAGGCGGGGAAGAGTTATTTGTCGTAAGGGAATAGCTGTGAAGATTTTTCGGCCCATGGGACCTAGGAGCACCAATGATCAGAAAAACAAATCGTGATCGGTGATTAAATCGCCCATCTTTCATGTGCTAAGAACAAAATTGGTTTTTCCATAAGTGCATTCGATTAGCCCCATTAAGCAGGCTTTTGATCTACCTAATGTACCTCGGTTTTTCTCATTTGCCAGACGCTATTCTCACGTTGATTGCGTTGCTGCGCGCGCTGGTAGAAATATTTAGAATTTTTTATAAATTCATGTCATTTTTTTATCATTTTTTGGAATGTCATTTTAGACTATCATAATGCCACATAGTTTAATAACCTTGGGCTCGTCCCAAGTTAGGTAATGGCATTTTTTCAGAGCAAGCACCGGTGTTCACTGAGTACACTGTCCGCAAGAGATAGCGAATATTTACCACGGTAAAACTATCGCTGTCTTTCTCTCACAGTACACCCAGAGTATATCCCGTTTTTCCAGCAGGTTAACCTGGTTTCAACCAAACCGCTCAAAATCGTTCTAAAATTGAGGCTTGTCAAGCAGAACGGCCACGTTTAGCGTTCCGTTATTCATCCAAAGGGGAGTTCTCGGTACGTGTGGCTACGACCAATTCGCTCAGCTTTCATTGCAGTCATCCTGGTTTTGACATAAGAGGCGCACTATTTGTTTGTTTGTTTTCTAATACGGAGTCGGTCGGATTGGACGACATCGTTACTTGAGTGAAGATTACTCTGACTTTGTTGACGATGCAGCGCAAGCAAGGACAAGTACAATGCAATACAAAAATTACCTGAATTGGAATTTGATATGTGTACAGCAGTAAAAAGTAGGGAAAACTGTGCGGAAAACTGTGGAGCTGATGTTTCAAACCCACTTCAGTCCGTACCAAGCCGTTCCGCAACTAGATTTCTTGACCGGCATTTTAAATGGCAGGGACAGCAACCGAATGATGACCCGGCTGACCTGGTTAGCGTTACGAAAGACACCCTCAGTGTGTACTGGCGTACAACCGTAAATGCCACCAATGATTACATTACAGAAATTTGATTCGATTTCGTTTTGTCCCGGCCATTCTGCGAGCGCAGGAGCGTGGTGGTGGCTGGCGGTACGATGCAGCCGGTGGCGGAGTTCACCGACCAGCTGTTTGCGGCGGCGGGTGCGGCACCCGATCGCGTGGTCCACTTCTCGTGCGGTCACGTCGTCCCTGCCGACGCCATCCTCCCCATCGCCGTAACGCATGGCCCGTCAGGCCGGCCGCTGGACTTCTCCTATCAGCAGAGGAACGCTCTCGGAACCGTACGTAGGCTGGCGTTTTATCTGCTAACTCTTGTTGTTTCAATGTGAAGAATATAAATATCACTTCAAAAATACCTGCCTACTCGAGGACTCGAACCCCGGACCTCTGGCTTACATGGCAACTGCTCTACCACTGCGCATGGTACAGCATTTCGAAAGTGATTTTAATCTACAAGAGTCATATTAATATTCGTCACGTTAAGACTAGCCATGTAAATGGCTTTAAATTTGTAATCCTTGTCAACTCTTGCTGTTCTTTAATGTAAATCAGAAATACTTCGCTGCATTTCCCGGATTAGGCAGACCATTTAAAATGGCGAGCCTGGCCAAGTTGGCAAAGATACTGTTAGCTTCATCTGGGGCAAATGTGATTTGCCATTTGCCACAGTTGGTAAAAGATTGGGAATTTAATGTGTGCAGTTCTTAGCAGTTTTACGCAGCTAATTCACAGTTTTTTTGAAAACTAGTGCTAAGATTAAGAAATAGACAATGAGTCTAAAGTATCACTTTACTTTTTGTTAGTCTTACCACCGGTACACGAAGTTCTGTGCTTGTTCCACTGCTGGCTGTTTGATGTGCAGATGAACGAGCTGGGCCGCTTGCTGACGAACGTGTGCAACGTTATTCCTGCCGGAGTCGTCTGCTTCTTCCCGTCGTACGAGTACGAGTGCCGGGTGTTCGACCACCTGACTCACGCCGGTGTCATCGCTCAGCTGGCTACCAAGAAGAAGGCAAGCAAGCGACAGTCTAGAGGCTGGATAGGTGCCAGGTGGTAAAACTCACCCGATTTTAAGTTTGTTTTAATAGTACTACAGCTGAACCGTAAGTGGCAGTCACAAAACTTGAGGAACTGCCGGAGAATTCAACTGGCTTTTTGGCAAAATTTGTTTGAAGATTTTATTTATAGATTTGTTGAGATTAACATATTTCAATTGAGTTCGTATCATTTCTTGCAATTAAAATGTGCTAATTGAAAAATAGGTTTTCCAAGTTTGGTGACTGCCACTAGCAGTTCAGCTGCAGAAATTCAAATAAACTTAAAAATCGGGTTGGTTTTTGAAGCTAACATTCATCCAGTCTTCAATAAAAAGCTATAACTTGGTTGACGGCTGCTTGGTAAAATATGTTTAGGTTAGCTTTCAAGCCCAGCTAATAAATCAGTTTGTTTGAAGTGTAACTAACCGTGTTTTGCAGATCTTCCGTGAGCCGAAGAGCGCCGGCTGTGTTGAGCAAGTACTGGACGATTACGCAGAATGCATCAACAATCTCGATCCCAGCACAAAGGTCACCGGAGCACTCCTTTTCAGCGTCATAGGTATGCAGCCGATCTTGAGACTCCTAAGCTCCGGCTTACCTTGTTATCTCGAATCATGGATTACGTGCTGTTTTCACGTGTTTCAGCTATTTTTTTAGGATTAGTAGAGAAAGTCTTAAAATGAAAATCAAATTGGAAAATAACGCAAGTTTCAAAACAAATTTTTTACGTAGTAGTGGTAAGCCCAAGGTCTACGTAAAAATACCTGTAGCAGTCATTCATCGAGGAATACAACTTTTTGTAATAGGGATCTTGTTTGTGGTACCAAATAAACCTAAAATGTTTCAATTCTTTCGACGCATGTCTAGATCCTAATCTTAGCACTAGTTATAAAGAAATGTCTTCTTGTTTTGTATACCGTCTCTCAGGAGCCCCTAAGGAAGAGGACAGTACATTTTGCAAATCGTTGGGAATCTTGCAGTGGACGTCTTCTCTTAGCATTCTTACCCAGTCTTTTAAAAATCATAAAAATCATTCAAAACAAATTATTTTCTGCTGTTTAATGCCTAGCCTTTAATTCGACTAGTTTTCCACTTAAGACTGCAGATCCCTTCGACAGAAATCGGCGTAGTGCCTATGCCTAGCACGGTGAGCTGCGCTAGAAACCTGGATCAGATCTATTTTTGTATACCTCTGCTGGATCTATCGTTGAAGATAGCCTATGATAGTAAGCGGGGGAGTTATGGACAGCAAAATAATCTAGGTCTATTCGGAAGTACTGTTTTCAAATTTACTTTCGTGTTCCTGTAATGGCTATCGAAAAAGACTCGAGTTAAGCATTTACGACGGCTATTTTGGGCAATTTGGTACACCATATTTAAAAATGGCTTCCTAGACCTATTTGTTTCTTTCATTGCCAACTCTCTCGCTTACTGTCATAAGCTATCTTGAACGGTAGAGCCAGCAGAGGTACACAAGAATGTGTCTGCACGTCATATTCCAAGGGTGGTACTCGGGAGCCTTAATATTCTTTGGTTGAAAATGTCAGTACGTGTGATGGTTGCGTTTTTGTTTGCCCAAGGTGGGAAACTGAGCGAAGGGCTGAACTTCAGTGACAACCTGGGCCGTTGCGTGATAGTCGTGGGCATGCCCTACCCGAACATCAAGTCCGCGGAGCTGCAGGAAAAGATGAACTACATCAGCGCCACCTTGGTGAGCAGGCAGGACGGGTGTAGAAAACGAGATGTTTTAGTTTACAATATGGGAACAAAATATAGCAATATATCCGTCTGACTTGAGAAAAAAGGGTCTGGTCAACAAGTGACGGCGCCATCGCCGGCCAAGGAAGCTTCTTGGGCGTAAAGCTACACTATGCCTTTTACCACTCTGCATCCATATTATTATGATAATCGTTTTATGTCATAGATTTGGGGAAATTCCCTGACGGCTACACATTTTGTTGTGATAGAGGTCAGGGAGGGATTGGTCCATCTGTCAACCGGGCAAATGCCAAAAGGGCTAGTAGGCCAGTCCAAGATTCAGGCCGGTAGAAGATTTAACATAATTTTCCTTGGGTTTCATTCAAAACTAAAACAGGACTTTGACTACAACACAAGGAGAGACACTTGTATTTTCACGATATCGATAGAAGACCTTTTGGCATTGCGCATAGAGCGCAGCTAAGGAGCTACCCGCATCTTGGCAACCGATACCATGGGGTAGGTGCTCTTCCAAGAAAGAGCTTCGGCCTTTGAAAGCCGAAAAGCTCCCGAAAACAAGCAAACTCCTTCATATTTTTGGTACGTTAATAGTTGATGATATCATCTAATATTTATCATGTGGGAGAAAGGGAAAAATTGGCCGTAACAAAAGGCTCTAGTCTGGGAATGAGGACGAAATACCGCAAATAAGCTGAGAAATTAGAAATATACCTCATAAACGTTCGGGGGAGGGTTTTTACATTTTTGAGACTCATATCTCCTGACTAATTTCAGCACTATAGTTTTTAAAAAAACTGTTGATAACTGGGTTAAACTGCTGAAAACTTAACTGAAACTAAACTGCCAACGTTTTGCTAACTTTGCTGAAAGCATAGTTGCTTGCCCTATAGCATATTTGCATACTAGCATACTTAGCATACATAGCATACTTGCCCCGATGAAGCTTTCAGCATAGTTAGTGAAACGTTGGCAGTTTAGTTTCAGTTAAGTTCGGGGGAGGGTTTCTTTTTTCATGTATTGTCAGGGCCGGTTTTTCCCCCAATCCGTCCCTGATACACGTAGAGATAGCATCCCATTATGCAATGCCGATATCGAAATTAATATGAACTATAGTTGATATGTACTATATCAATAACCAAATACGAAACGATGTCGGATTACGCACTCCCACAAATCAAAGTCCGTTCACGGAGCAGAGCGAACCGCGCTAAGTGCTACCCGATCTCTCTGTTGGAGCAGAGTTCGGCAGCGGGCAAAGCGCACTACGAGAACCTGTGCATGAAAGCGGTGAACCAGTCCATCGGCCGTGCCGTCCGCCACCGCGAGGACTTTGCCTCCGTGCTGCTTCTGGACCAACGTTACGCCCGCGTGCAGACGCAAGCGCTGCTGCCCACGTGGATCCGAGGCTCCTTGCAGACGCTCGACAAATTCGGACCCGTCCTGCGGCAGCTTTGCTTGGTGAGTGACCGGTTGACATATAATATTGATCAATGTTAATTTCACTTCAAAAATGTCTGTTGGTCAGGGACTCGAACGCCCAGCCCTTCATATTTTGCGTCCGATTTTCTACCCGTGATATTTATTACTGTACTTGATATAGACATGGAGTGCCAAAAGGCTGGAATAATTTGTTGCAGATTGGAGTAGAAAGGTACCCAAATAAAATTTAAGCGCAGAGAAAAATGAGTTGTTGACGTTTCGGCAGGCCACCTCGCGGGCAAAGCATATCCTATCCGCAACCAAAACGCCTGCACCACCGAGAATGAAATTTACTATCTAAATTGCACCGAGTACCTGCCAAGTACATCCCCTCTGCACTTGCATGAATTGTCATCGGCACACAGTCTGGACTCGGAATCATATAAAGTCATCTCCATTCATGCAAAATTCCACTCCTGAACCTTCAAAAACTGCTTTACAGTTACACTCATCAGGTTCCTCCCCCCATCCTGCAATCCCTCCAAACTTTGCTTCTGGGAGCTAGCCCACTCAGTGGATTACCAAATTACCCGATTCCCTCCTTCCCCTCACAAACACTCAACCCCTTACTACTCTCATTACCCCGTTATCCCCCCTAAACACCTCCGCGTAACTTTTCGTCCAACTCTCATCTCTGCACTCATAGAAAGCCCATGCCGAAACGTCAACAATTCCATATCTCTACACGGAACGGTTTGGCACGCTGGATGCACCGGTTCTCGTGAAATCACCGAAGTTTTGCAAAATTACGGTGGACCAAAGGTTGTATAGGTGACCATTCACACCAAGGTCCATTTCTGTTTGGGAGAGAGGTTGGAGGGTTTGAAGTTAGTACAGCAGCTTCACTTCCCATGCAATCCACCTCTCGACCGTGCGGATTAGTGGAGGAATCCCGTGATGTTCGAGTTTTACCCTCCTTCAGAAGGGACGTTAAGTGGTGGTCCCCCTGGTGCTTTTCGACAGAAGTAGGCTACGTGCCGGTACCGGGTTTCCCCTCTTCTCTGTTAAGTTCATTATCTTCATTCACCGACGCCAATAGACCAGTGCTAACAAGGCCAGTTGTCAATCCAGTGTGTCGTTAAACACCACATAATCAAACCTACATCTCTATGCTTACAATTTTCCTTGATTGGTAAGTGAAAACTCTCTACTTCTCCAGCCCACAACAAATAATTAATTAATGCAGCATACAAATGGTGGAGACATCAAATGCCTTGAGCAACTACATATTTAAAAAATATATTATATTTACTGCTCTCGAGTTCTACTCTATGCCCTATTGGAAACATCCGAACAGTAGATGCTGGAATGGCCAGATAAATCTTGGAAAATAAGGCCAACAAAAGAAAAGAGTCTGACCAAATGATGAGATGCAAGACATGACAAGGAATAAACTTTTAAAGCCAATTACACGGCTAGTATTAATTTTAAGAATATTTTTGAAGTGATTTTAATATTCTTAAGATGCAAGATATATTTTTTGGCCTGGTGTTTAAGCGTACATGTAATATAATAACTAAACCTTTAAATGCCTCTGCCCTACTTACTATAACATTCAAGTAAGTATTCATAACGTTTTTCTTCCGTCTGATCAAATAGTTCTTCGGTCAGCGCAACACTGCTGAAAAAACGACTTAGTTCTGAATGAGAAGACCAAATTCAGACGTCTGCAGCTGAAGCACTTTGTTGCCACTTGCCTACATGAATCATGCCATCTTGGAATGTAAGTGATATCGTGAAATTCTCAAATTAGTGTAGAAACAAAACTGGTGACACAATTTTTGATCCTTACCTATTGTTTCAAGAGGAGCACCAGTGAAGCAAGGTGCAGAGCTGACATTTTGCTGAGATAATACTTTTTGCATGTCACAGTATGGCCCAGCTTACACACGAGAAAAATTGTTCACTAAGCAGTGCCCACCAAGCAGTTAGCAACCTCAAATTTGAAAAACTGTGGCTGTATACTTTGTGACGACAACCTTATATTAAGAACTTTCGCAACAGTAATGTAATATTCATTATCAGGGGGACGACAGTGAAAAATCAGTTAACAGATACTGAGCGACACCTAAAAAATGTGCATGGAAAATTTATCGATTTCTGCTCAATTTATCTTATTACCGATTCTACACAATTGACCCCTAGAGGAGCTAAAATAATTTAATTTGTATTCAGGATAATATTTATTCAATGTAGTACTTGTATTAACGATGAAATACAAAGCTATATTTTCATTTGTTACAATTGCTTCACATGAACCCGTGATCCTAAGATATCGTTCTGCCTCTAGTAAGATTGGAAGATAAAAATCTATTAAAAGAATGTATTCATCATAACAAGGCTGGTGAGCCATGCAGTAATTTTGTTTCAGGAGTTTCTTCACGTCACGTGGTGGCAAATAGATAGAGCAGCGAGCGCACAAATTGAACAATCTCGGAGCCACCCAGCTTTGATTCACCGTAAACTCGGTCAACAAACGTGATAGGCACCTCGCTAACGGTGAGGCCTCGCTCACGGGCTCTCACAATTAGCTCCATTTGAAAGACGTATCCCTTGGAAACGCAGGCTGACACAAGCTGATCCAGCACAGATTTCTTGTACAGACGGAAGCTGCCAGTAAGGTCTGACGCCCCTGGTCGTAAAAGAAGCTGCGACAGGAAGTTTGCACCTCGGCTCACGAGCTTCCTTGTGAAGTCCCAGCCGTAGACGCCACCGCCACCTGCGTAACGAGTGCCTGAGACGACATCCCAGTCATGTGATCGCTGCTCTGCGATGAAGGCAGGGATGAACTTTGGCTGCAACAATATAGATAGAGTTATGTCTGCTCGACAAATCGAGCATCTTCGAAGGGATTTATTGCGTGCTTACGTGATGTGAGAGATCGGCATCCATAATGATGACAAAGTTACCAGTCGCATGCTTAATACCATGGACGTATGCTGTGCCGAGACCGAGCTTTTTGGCTCGAGGCCTCAGCACTATCTTCTCTTTGCCATAGATTTTCTGTAGCTGCAAGCCAACCTCCAGCGTGCCATCTGGGCTGCCGTCATCGATCACGATCACCTCGTAATCCTCGCCACTGCGGAAACACAATTTCGTATGACAGAAGCAACGTGGTAGGGTAAGTGACATCCAAGAGTGATGACATAGGCAAAGATGGAGATGCTTTTGGAACATGCTCTGCGATGTGTGGTTAGACATTACCTTTCGTCCATGTATTTCACAATCATCCATATTATAATTGGAAGATTCTCTCGTTCATTATACGTGGGCAACAATATTGAATATTTGTCTTTTTCCGCGTCCCCCCTAGCATCTCCCGGCTTGACAGAAGCCATGTTGACACCTCGGCAAACAAAGTTCCAGAGTCGAAAGCCAAGGTCATCTGAAAAGCACGAAATTCAAAAACGATGAACACCGCATTTTACTTCAGTTTTTAGCTACCATTGACGTTTAGACTTTTTACCTAAGCTGAATTTTTTCAGAAAAAATGTTGTTGGATGAGCGTAGTTTAGTTTAGCTGGATGATTTTAGTTTAGTTGGTTCAACTAAGCTGGCTGGTTGAAACATACAACATGATATGCTTTAAAAGTTTTCTTAGTGGGTGATATCTAGTCATAAGTTGAACGGTCAGCAAAATCAGACTTTTGAGACAGGTTTAAAAATTGTTTGGGATTTTATTAAATCAGAGACAGACATTAAACATTAAACATAAAAACATTAACAAAACATTAAACATTAACAAACACAGACATTAAACCTTTTTCAAAAAGGTTTAAAAGTTGTTTGGGATTTTATTAAATCAGAGACATTGAAAGAATGCTGCAATACCACAAAATAAAATACAGGCAGTCGTTCCTATGAGATCGAACCATTAACTATCAAAACATATTTCTCAATTTATTTCATCTACAGGTTTTTTAATCTACCTCGGCCTATAGATCAACGAATCAATGAAAAAAAAAAATTTCAAACCATTTCGACAGTCCACTTAGAATTCTCACTTTACTTCGACCGGCATACAATGAAGACTGTAGTGATTATCTGACTCTTCACACCGGAGCATCCGACGGCGGCAGTCCCTCAGCTGGTTCCACCTCTTTAGGTGGTACGATTATCGTTCCCGAACTTGTAGTATTCATGCCTTGTTCGATAGTTTCGAACAACACACCCAGTGTTCTCTCCCAAGCCGCTGCAGCAGCTGGCGTCAGTTTGGGGCCCAACTTCTCTTGCATCACTGCCAGTAGCACTTTCTGAAAGAGCTACAACAATCAATTTCCCGCATTAGCCACCTAGGTAGGTACCTTCTTCAATCAATCGCAGCTGCGCAATGGGTTACCAAACCAACCCAATAGTGTTATAAATAATAGTCATCCAAATACTATTGGGTAATCTTGTATCTAATCTAGATCTTTTTTTCCAAGTACCTCGTATCTAATCTCGATGCTAATTTTTGTTTTTTTTGTTTTTTTTAAGATAGCAGATAAATTTCCAGTAGGTACAGGTACAGTTTCAAAGAGACATTCAATAATGTTCCGGAAATAGCAAATCTAAATATGTACACTTCTGGACCCAGAAAACAGTCCCCTCGAAATATTCACAAGTCCTAAGTAAGGTTTGAAAATAATGTAGGCCAGCCGGCTACTAAATGTGCTGTATGCCATGTGCTTTTTGGGCCTATACCTCTATATGATAAACCAGTTTTCCTTATCAGTTGATGTCTGACCTCTGAAATGAGGATCGACCAAGCTAACGAATATGCTATCCCGCGAGTTTTAAACACCATTCAGCACACCCCCACTGACCTATAACTCGTAATTTTGGAGATGCAGAAATAATACGAAAACTTCCTGCGTCTTCTCTTTACAACAAACACGTTTATGTCATCACTTTTTCAGTTTTTTGGAATAAGTTGGTTTCCAGGGTGGGATTTAATTTACGCTGTATTTAATTGCTTCTGTTATCTCTGAATGAAGCAAATGATTTGTTCCGAGACCCGACCTTTTTGATGAGTGTAGGTTACCTTGTTCTGGTGGGTCAGACATAAAACAAGTACGGGAGATTAGATGATTAACGATGTCGATTATTTCGATGCAGCAAGGGAAAATCAAAGGTTTGTCATTTTGAGTATTTTACCGTCGGAGTATTTGTCTAGATTATCGAATAGAAGGTAAATGTTTTTCAACTATTACTATCAACAGTAAATAATTAGTGTAGCTACAGCAAGGGTCTACGAAATCGCGCTGTAAAAATGATTTTTTTTTTGCGAATGATGGATCAGACGTGTGACGACAACTTTCGTTTTTGAAACTTAAAAGTTTTTTAATTATTCAGGGATTCTTTACGAAATAACTGAATTTTCTTGTCGGGAAAGGCTGAATGGGAAATAAAAACATCCAGTTATATTGCTTTGCCAGTTTGGTTCTGCTGCCATCGTGATAAAATGTGATACGTGAGTGAAAAAATATTCGGTATGCACGATTGATATGATTTGTTAAAACCCCACTGATAAGAAAATTGGTTTGCCATCATTAGGCAGCTTCCCTAAGCCGGTGGCTTTCTCAGCCATGTACTCAGCCTCTACCTGGCTTACCTATACTGATTTCAAACAAACCTTTATTGGGACTTTTATAAATTTTGATAGTACGGATTTCTGTGTCCAGAAGTGTACCTATTTGTAACATAAAATAATGCCGAAAATTCATGTTTGTAATTTCGTATGTTCAACCATTCCCACCCATATTCGAGGGGAACTCAGCCGTTTATGATCGTTTACAAAAAGATGTGTAAATTGAAATTTGAAAATTCGTAATCACTCTGCGGTTCCATATTATTCCTGGTCTCGAGCGTCCCAGAGAATCAGTACCTTTTAGTCAGATACTTTTATCTAGATCCATTTTCAAACGATCTTTCAAATTATCTTTATCTAGATAACTTTCAAACTCAGTATATATATAATCTAGTATCTCCTTAAAAAACTTCATGAGTGTCTATAATCTTGTATCTAGATAGAATTAAAATTATCTGTTGCAACACTGCAAAACAGTGTCTTTCGAAACCGCCACCTACTCAACACCAGATACCTCTTTTTACATTCCCCCTCGCGATAGTCTTTGATCACAGTATACACACTTCGTAGAGATCATCAATTATGTAGGGCCGGCGCGTAGAAGTGGTGGTTTTAATGTAAAGATTGGAAGAAACGGGTTGAAACTTGAAAAGTTATGGGGACATAAAGAGGACGGGGCCAGGGAGGATACCAACAAAAGCTTTGCTTTGTAATACATGAAGACATGACATGACATGCCATGACGTGAAGAGTAGGAAGATTGAAGGCAAGATTGGTGGATCAATTAAAAGTGGATTGGCAATATAATTAGAAGAGTGTGTCTGTGCATTCCCAAAAAATATCCATGTTAAAAAATTCTGTTCGATAAAAGCACCGTTTTTGTAAAGCTGCAAGTTTTTCGTACAAAAGGGACCAACACATCACACAGATATCATCAGGATCAGATGTCGCCATCGCAAATATTTTTCTTCCAGCGTTGAAGGGAGTTTTTACGAAAGTTTCGAACAATCTTCTGACTTATCCGAAAATTTTCTGGGACATCGGTTTTTTTTTTTAATTCCCTCGTGGCTAAATTGTTTCCAACTACCAGATATTCGCTGAGAAAAACATTCGTTAAACTCAAATGCGTCTCTGAAATCTAAACATCGAAATTAACACAGTACTTATTCCCAATTTGTGTACAGACGAAATTATTTTTAAGCGTTTCGGACCACCAAAGGACGTATGTCAGCGGATCTTCAGGCAGCCTTCAAGTGTGATACAAATGCAGACAATGCTTCCACCCACGGCCGAAGGGTGCTACCAACGATTGTAGTATATATTAACTCTTTGCTACCCAACGGTGGTCACTGCTCGCTGCGAGCTACTCTTTTTTCTTGCGTGGACTATAAGTTACATACAAGATACGAACCAGCCCGTGACTTCCACAGAGCGTGGAAGTAGCAGAGCACGGAGAGTATGGAAACTTAATAGTAAACAGGGCGAAATACAGTAGGTATGCTACGATGCTAGGAATTCATTTCATGACTAGTAGGGGAATTTGCGGTGTAGATATTTGAGCCTGTCTTTGAATGCAGAGTAGAAAAGAGATTTTTTTAGGGAGGATGGAATCTTGTAGATAATTGTTTAGAGGTGGTGTGGACTATCAGTGTAGAGAGGAGTTTTTAGCTCGGAATGTGGATCGAGCGCACGCTCCTAGATAGTGGATGGTGTAAGGGTTAGGATAATACATAGGGTGAGGAACAAAGATTGTAGTATATATTAACCCTTTGGTGAGGTAGTAAGGTAAAGAGGAAGTTCGACGCGAGATGCCTGCCAATATTCTCACTGCCCGTTTTTGTAAGTTTTTTCCAGCAGTACCGAGTTTCTGGTATGTAGGACTTCGTACGCGTACCTACCGGGAAACTCTGCGAGTTTACGTTGTCTCTCTTGTGATTGCGTCCGGTCTTGAACAACATCGTAGTCATAGTTTGGGGGTCGTGCATGTTTTCAATGAGAGCCGAAATAAAATACATCACTGCGTTGGCATGCGCTTGTAGCCGCGGGTCGTGCTTCAGCTTGTCCAACGGCACTTTTGCGAATGCTCTGAACAGTTTCTGATACTCGGGGTGTTTCTTGAAGAACCTGTCCAGCGTTCCAAATGTTTCATTATATACACGTAATTACTGTTCACAGCTTTCACTAGGATCACACATCTCCAGATAAATGCAGAAATATCGCCAGTTTTGAGTCACAGCTGCTCTCAAATTTACAAATTATGAAGCCAGATGTTGATGGAAATGTCAAATGAAATAATTCTCTTCAGAAATACACGAGAGGTAGTTTAAATGCTTTGTTTGACAGATTTGTTGCGAGTCGATAAATAGACGATTTTCATAATGGCCATTTGTTGCCGTATCCAGAGACGAAAAAAATTGTGGTTTAATCGCGTAATATAATTTTATTATTCACTCTAGAAAACCTACTTAGCAAATTGTCTATTTTATATGAAAAGGGATACTAACTGGTAAAAGACAGTGATGCCATTTTCCTGCAAATTCTTTTGAAACAGCCTCCAGCTCGCCCCCATTTCGCCCCTCTCGCGTGGCGTTACGGTCAAAAGTGCTTTTGCTACGACCACGTGTGGATCGTTGCTCATTGTGGAGTCACCCCGGTCAGGCTCGAAGATCACGGCCCGAGATGGTCACCTCTTCAGCAGTGGAAGGTAACACATTTGCATGAGTCATGACAACAATCTACAATTTGAGTTCATGCACGATCCTAAGAGAATGTCTCTTCCTAGATCATAACAGCAATGGTCGAATTGGTTTGCACGTACAGTGGGGCCTCCAATTTACAACGCAAGCATACACAGCCCTCAAACGGTCCAACCCCCTGGAATAGCAAGTATGATCTAGTCTAATAAATTGCTGGTCAAAGACCAACCTACATCTAGCTACCAGCTACCTAGCGATACCTATGGTATCTCTTTAAGATGATTATATCCAAGTTAAATCTTTCACGAAGCAATAGCAACAAAATAACATTCTATGCATGATTCAGCATCCAACATTTTTAGTGCTGCTCGAACTTGAGTATATTCGCCTCCCTATACAAGAGATAAGCTTGTTTATATCTTACCGACGATATCGCAGAACTTATTTTTCGTCCAATACCAAGTTGTTCATGGATAAATAAATCCTTGTTAGTAGAGTACGTATTCGTAAAACAAAACCCCGAGCGACAGTTCGAATCACTTTCAATCCATTCAAATTAAAAAATGACAAACCAAAGCCAAGTGGATAAAACGAACAAACTGGCCGTTTGTCATATTATTTAATATCGACTCTGGAGCTCTGACTTTTCATTTATTGTAGGGGCATGACTCATTAGTCACGTTTCAAGAATCACTTTGCGGCATCACAATTAAATCTATTTTTTTCTTGAAAATATTTAAATCCATAGAAGAAATCTACAATGCATTCACATCGTAACGATCGTTAGGCGTTTGTTTATGTGTGATATATAATAAAATAATGCACTAGGAAAGAGCACTAGCCATGGATCCCGAGCTTGTTGTCCTCATGCCCTGCACAATAACCGTGATAATCAATTCCAATGATTTGTTCCACGTCCGTGACAACTTGTTTCCTAGTTTTTCTTGCATCACTTCGAGCAGCACAGTCTTGAAATGCTACAACAATCAATCGTCATTAGTCTTTTCAATTTATAGAACACTTGCAAAATAACTTTTTTTAAGCAAAAAATGATGAGAAGAACGATACCACCAGAAGTTAATCCAAGCTAGAGTCGCTAATATTGGTTAGAAAAGTTGATGAAATCGCAAATTATTTTAATCGTCTCCGAAATGGAAATTTTTAAAGTGGCAAAATTTCGCACAAAAACTTGGCTTGTCGATGCTGAGCGATTTCAAAGGTTTTTTGAAAGTTTCAGCGAACAAAAAAGCAGACGGTATCAAAAAAATGTCTTCGCGTGCTACGCTCATCCCATCCAACAAACCCGGTGGTCACGTGGTGTGTGAACCAGTGGTGACTAATATGCCACGTTATCGAATGAGCGTAGCGAGCGAAGCGAAGACTTCAATTCGACTTCTTACATGTCGAAAAAAGACTGGTATTTGTTCTCAAAAAACTGTTTACCAAATTGGGTAGAACTGCTAAGGACTCCTCTAATAAATTCCTAACGTTTCGCGAACTGTATCGTAAGCTGAAACATATGTTTATAGTTGGAATGAGCGAAGCGAAGACTTCAATTCGACTTCTTACATGTCGAAAAAAGACTGGTATTTGTTCTCAAAAAACTGTTTACC
>QKMV01001260.1:0-16817 GCA_003287335.1 Lednia tumana
AAGGTTAGCGAAATGTTGGCAGTTTGTTTGTTAGAAGTTTTCAGCAGTTTAACCCAGTTATTAACAGTTTTTTTAAACAGCCCGTTTAGCGTTCACGCATTCACAGCAGTGTGGTATCGCTGCTATAGGGGAGGTACTGCTGCTGGAAGTATCACATAATTCTAACAACTTGCTGAATGAAATTTGAAGAATATTAAAATTCCTTTCAAAAATACCTGCCGATAGCTCCGGACCTTTTTCTTACATGGCAGCTGCTCTACCACTTAGCTAAGCAGGGTACGATATTTCGGATTTTAAACGATAATTCTCCTTGTGAGATTACCACTCACTAGATTGAAATCACTTCAACACATCGTACCCTGCTTAGCTCAGTTGGTAGAGCAATAGACCACTAGCGTTCCAGAGGCGATCAACATTGGGGGATTTTTAACGCCATAAGAAAAGCATTGTCCCACAGCGTTGATTGACTCTGGAATTCCTTGATCACTAGTCGTCCATTGCCATTTAAACAAAAGGTCCGGGGTTCGAGACCTCGAGTATCAGGTATTTTTGAAGTGATTTTAATATTCTTCAAACTAATACTCTGTAAATGTCTTTAAATTTGTAATCCTTGGAAAATTAAATTTTTTTTTTTAGAAAAATTTCAAGCCAATGAAAGTTTTGTTCCACTATGTAGATTGTACTATATGATGCCAGCCTAGCGCCCGCTCGTCGGGGGAAAGTAAAATAATTTCGACTAAGCGACGAAATTTGTTTGCCTTTTAATTTGAGCTTTGCCTCTTAAATTTAGAGTTCATGGTTCAATTTAGGAATTTCCACCACATGGTTCCACCCAATGTGGCTGGCCTCAAAGATTTGGGCTTTGCTTGGACTTCTGGGCTTAGCTCTGGTGTGGGCTTAGCTCCCAAAAGCAGTGAAAACGTCGTTTTTATTCAAGAAATTCCTTTATCTGGACCATGTTTCAAGTTTGCCTAGAATTTTAACTTTTTTGTGATTTTTTTTTTAATTTCAAATTTTTCAAAACAAGACATTTTTAAAATTTGACGGTTGGAATTTAATCTGCAATGCAAAGACTCGTCAGAAACAAAACCAATTTGAAGCCAGCCTGCATTTTCTTAGCATTTTAGATTCCCCTGTCGTTGTCTTGAACTGTGGGCATTCATATTTTTTGCAATTGACATAAATGTGTTTGAAAATTCAGCTTCTGCCATGACTTTAGGTACAAAATCTGAAATAACCAAAAATCCCCCGCAATAAGTGCTAATTTTTGGTCGCACGGGGCCGAGACCGCGACGATGCAAAAATTTCGCAAATTTTAGGTATGAATAATTTTTTTTTTTTTTAACTTATTCGCTTATTCAGCGGCGTGGAACGTATAGGCACGGCACATTTAATGTTGAAAACATACTGACAGACAACTACATTTTTAGAGAGGCCAGTCACGACTCGTGAGCCATGACTCGTCAGTGTAAAATATTTTTTATCGAAAAATGATCCTAGCCAAAAGGTCATTTATCAAGCCCTGCTTTTATTAATAATAATCAAATAATGTCGAGTGTGTTCTGGTACTGTGACCGTGCCAGACCTCCGTACACCGAAAACAAGCTCAGTGCTTATTACATTTTTAAGACTCACATCTTCTGTTTAATTTCAGCACTAGTTTTCAAAAAAAACTGTTAGTAAATGGGTTAAAACTGCCGAAAACTTCAAACAATCAAACTGCCAGTTGTTTGTTAGAAGTTTTCAGCAGTTGAACCCATTTACTAACAGTTTTTTTGGAAGCTCGGTGCTCTTGGCTTTCCACCGTTTTCCTCTCCACAACCACTTGAACTGAAACGCCAGTAACTCACCCTTCCTCCAAGTCATTTAGCAGCGTTGCTCTCTCGTCGCCAGCGGCCGCTGCCGCCTCCGCCTCGGCACCGTGGACTTGGTCGACCGTTTGCTCCACCTCCGCCTCGTGTGACTCCACGCGTCTTTCCACCACTTCCTTTTCTTTGACCACTTTCTTTTCCGTCACCACTTCCCTTTCCTTCACCACTTTCTTTTCCTTCACCACTTCCTGGCTGACTTCCACTAATTTGACAGGTTCTTCCACTATGGCAGTTTTCTCTACGACTTGGTCTTCCGCAACTTTAACTTCACTCACAACCATTTTGGCTTGTTTGGCTTCTGGAACGCAAGCTTTAACAGAAAGTTCTTTCACTAAAGGAACACTGGCCGATTTCTTGACCTCTGGACTCGTTTCTTCTCGCACGACGACCTGTTTTTCCGTTCTCGTTGCAGGTTCGCGAGTTGGCAGATTAATCGAAACGTTAACCGGTTTGTTTTCTATAACTAATCGACTATCTTTAGGACTAACGGCAGTTACGATCTCCCTCTTAGGCTTCGACTCTTCCTTTCGAGTCAACATATGAGCGGGCATTCTAATGGCAGCCTGCTTCTCGAGCATCTTCTTCATCTGGGCGCACGACTCTTCGTCGATCTTGCCCTTGGCGTTGATGAGCATTTGCGTCGCCTGTTCGAATATCTGCTTGGCCTCCTCGAGCGTCGGCGTTTCGAACCCGAGCGGCGAGCTCGCCCGGCTGCTTTCGGCGCTATCACGCGGCCGGTCCAGAACTTTCACGCGACTCCGATACTCGGACAAGTTGAGCTTCCGCTTCTTGGGTTCGGCTTTTACCTCGGCCTCAACACTCCTAGCTTCGTCCCCCGACGCTTCTTGCTCCCCTTTAACGTTCGCGAGCATTTCTTTAACAACGTCACCGTTAACGGAATGCCCGGCAGCCGAACCACAGCCGTCTACACTCGCATCTCGAATCGACTGTTCCACGTCTTCCGCGGCACTGATTCTAACGGCGTCATCATCGGCGACCAAACCAGGTCGCTCCTCGGTCAAGGAACTTCGTTTAAGCACTGAAACCATCTGTTTGTCCTTCACTAACTGCGCCGACGCCTTGTTCGACGCTCTCACAAGGGCATTGTTGACGTTCTGCATGATCGAGCCGAGGTTGATGTCTTTGCCGTTGATCTTAACGATCCGATCACCCGGCAAACTGCTTCCGATCGAAGGCGACGTCGGACTCGAGCAGTAGCCCTTCTCGTTTTCGTCGCTGGAGTCTCCGGACTCGAGCCCGCTGTCTTTCCGGCTGTCGCAGTCTCGCTTAACGGCGGCCTTGGCGGCGTAGGCCTTGTGTTTGTCGTCGCGAGCATAGTCGGTGGCATCCGAGTGGTAGAACGAACGGGGCGCGGCCGTTTCCACGGCGCCCGTGCAGTAGTCGTGGTCGAGCTGGAAGGACTCGCCCGTTACGGCGCCGGAAGACACCTGTCACAGGACACGGATCAGTCGGCTGCATTGCACGGAATTTTTAAAGACATTGCGCGGTTTTGCTCCGACGTTTTATTTTCGCAACCTTTCAGACGTATTAGCATGTCTATTTAACCACCTTATCACTGAGTGATGTGCGTTGGCACTTCCAAAAAATTGCGAAAATAAACCCGGGGATCAAAACCGTGTAATGTTTCGTTTTAAGTTATTCCCTGGCAGCACTAAAAGATTCCAGCATTCTAGTTCAAGCTACTTTGTAATCATCTACTACTGAAAAAGGCATAGGCCGAGATGTTACAAAAATTGACTCTACCATTTCTGCCCTGATAAATCATCCCGCCTCCTCTTTTCTTTTAAAATGCAGTCCTGAAAACTGGAAAGATAAGAGTCTGGCAATGCTCTTGTGGTCAGGGGAAATCTGGCATTGCGTGTGTATGCAGAAAATGGAAGGGCATGATGCTACGAGCATTACAGTTGTAATCAGTCACTAATCTGTTAACAAGTTCAGTTAATCAGTTAATAAGTTATCAGCTAATGAGTTGGTAATCACTATCAGTTTTGTTGAAACTAGAGCTAAGATCAGGAAGAAGAAATGAACCTCACCAATTTTATACTACTAGCTGTTTGTCCAGGACTAAGTCATTACCATGGTTGTATTGTATGGTCAATTAAAATTGAAGAATTATTTTAATTATATTATTTCCCATCTGTTATTATCTAATCCTTCATTCATTTGAACTTTATATCAACTGTTTGCACCAGCTCAGCAATAGCTAATCTGATGTTGTTTCTTTGTATTTAACTTCTTCTAGTCAACAAAAAAAAAACAGACGTTGTAAAGCCTAAAAAGTTGATAGATTTACCACAAGGAGTAATTGGGTGTTAATATCTTATGTGCCTTGGTACATGACTGGACGTCAATGGATGTATCAGACGTATCGAACGTCATTTGTGTTAGGATTTTAAAATTGCACCGTTTCCCAAACCGGCTATCGATGACAAAATCCGAACCGAGCAGACTGAGCTCCGAGACGTAACTTACGATTTTCAGCAGCTTGTTCCTGCTGAGAGCGGCACCGGCATCTTGCATCCGGGTGGCTGCCTTGCCCGGCCTCCGGGAAGGCATGGCCGGAATCACGGGGATCGGTTTTTTGCGTCCAGAAGCCTGCCGAACACACCATTGTCAAAGCACCCGTAGCAACCTTCGCTCCGTTTCGATGTGGTTTCAGTGCACGGAAGCGGGACAGCAACATTTTTGCCCGAAGAATTAGGTATTGCTGAGAAGAAGCGATCCTAGGAAACCTTTTGTCTAGTTGTCACGTTTTCGTGCTTTGCGCAGTCTTTCAAATCTTTCTTGAGGATTTCGGTAACTTAATGTACCCAAGAATTAGGCTATGAAGAAAATTTTTTGGCACTCCTTTATGGCAAGAAACAGCGCAGCAAGCAACTACCTTGTCTTTTCTCTCAAATTATAGCACATTCCTGCAATTAGGCCCACTGACATCGTTTTTAAGTGTTTTGTGCATTTTCAGTGGTAAATGGTGCCGTCGTAAACAGAAAATATCATTGAATCTTGAGAATGAACCAGAAATCTTTAAGTAGATAACACGGCTTCCTAGATCCCCACCAATGTGTAGCTTGATGGGTAGAGGCAGTTGTTTGTTGCGATAAAAAAAGCCAAAATTCGCGTTTTAGATTGCAAAAATGTTCGGCGAGTGTGGTTATAAACATGTTATGGGCGCAAAATTGATGGAATTTGTAGATATTTGACAACTTTGCCTAAAAAACTCATCATTGCAAAAATAACTTAACTTGTATCTGGAAAATTTTGTAAGAAATTCCTCGTTTATCAAGATTTCTTGTTACCGGTGGTAAGTATAAACAACAGCCCCTATTGGCGGGGAAATGTCCTATCAGTCAGAAAGTCTGTGAAAGTAGCATTTGATTGGAAGTAAATAAAAGTGGAAGCCCCCATTTTGTGTACTACAGTCTAGCCAGGATGAAATCAACTGAAAAGGACGATTAAATTCACAGCCTCGGTGGCTCTCACAAACTTGACAAGAGCAAAAACATCCTGGCGGCTTTTCAAAAATAGTGCATCAGCAGAAACTTCAATTCATGCATTTAAGCTCTTCATAATATTCATAGAATGTAACAATTAATATCACAAATCCCGCTGAAAAGTGTTTTGTGAACTATAAAACGAGATGTTACCAAAAAACTGAACTGAATTCATGAGACTCTGGAGGCAAGATGTTGACACCGATTTAGGGTAGTTAGGTTGGTGTATCTGGCAGAAGTGCTGACTAGTGGCGCTCCCCGTGGAATTGGTTGTTCTTAAAAAAAAATAGAGTATACCTTGATGCGGTCAATGACCTCCTTGGGTAGAGCGTCGATGATGCTCTGGTGCGACATGCCCAGCGAGGGCTTGATGGCCGGCGCCGCCTTCACGCGCTTGGTCGCCAGCGCGACCAGCTGCGTGTCCAGCGCCTCCGTCTCTTTGTCCGTGGGGACCGTCTTCACGGTATCGTTCACGTTCTCCGACGCCTCGAACTGTTCTAGCAGGCTGGACATGTCCACGGCCTCCAGGACTGCACACAACGGGACAACGACCAAGTCAGTTGTTGCCGGCAAAAGCTGTTTTTGCAGCGCGAGTTTGAGGGTAATGCGATTGGTTCTGATTTCTCGGTGAAACATCTTAAGCAGCAGGTAAGTTGGTCAAGAAAAGGCAGCATAAAGGCCAGTTGCTAATAATGTTGATAAAAATTGATTGACTCGGTGGGGTAACTTGCCGGGGCTAGCGGGACATCAGAATTCGCGCCACTTGTTCCTAAAATGAGAAACTGAGTAGCTTGTAGCCTAGTCCACTTGTAGACAAACTAGGGCAACTGGTAACCAGCCTTGACTGAGCTGGACTTTTATGGCCTTCCAGAATTGATTATTAAGGCTTTATTAGAGTTTTGTAGTCGATGGCCATCCCTTCTGGTAACCGGGAAAAGCGGAAAGACCGGCCACAAACTCTTCAAAGACTAGTCCCCCCTGATGCCTTGTACGTCGTGAGGACTGACCGGGAATCTGCTCGTTGACCGTTTCCACGTCGATGTCTTCATCGTCGAGGTCTATCCGGAACGCGTCGTCGATGCTCTGGATCGCCGCAGACTCCTCCAACGTCTCCAGAACCATCAGCTGGTCGGTCTCGTCTTCCTCCTCCCCCTGTTAGAATCACACCCACCTTGAGAAACGGTGTGAAGCCAGCCTGGGCAGCATCGGGATTCCGACCGGTTGATAAGCGAAGTTTAACAATTCACTGTATAGATAGCTGGCCCTGGTCTATGGGCATTGGTGAATGTTAGGGGAATGGACCTAGCAGGGAAGAGGCAAAACCCGGTGCCGCTACGTAGCCTACTTTGGTTGAAAAGCACTAAGGAGACCACCCCTCAACGTCCCTCCCAATGGATGGTACAACTCGAACAGCAGGATTTCTCCACTAATCCAATCCATGAAGTCGAGAGGCTGGTAGCATGGGGAGTCAAGCTGCTGTACTAGCTTCAAACCCTTCAGCCTCTCTCCCAAATAGAACCGGGTCTTGACATGAATGGACACTTATCTTGCTGTTGCCCAGCACAATGTTGCTTAACTTCAGTGATCTCACGAGAACTGGTGTATCCAACATGCCAAACTGTTTGGTTTTGACTATTTGGAGCGAAGCATAGAGCTTGGCATAACTTGACTCGAGATTAGGTAATTTGACAACTGGCCCGTTGAGGTGCATGAAAATTTTTGTTGGTTTAGTTTAACATAAAGATGGAGCGTTTCACCTTTTAGCAAGAATAAGGATTCAAGCACTTTTTTTCTATGTGACAGCCTCCTGGTCTTCCAGTTTTCCAAAAGCCAGTTTACACGACGGCAACACCCCATCTGCCCACCTGAGGCAGTGATCTTGGTATCTAACAGACTTTCAATTTCTTAACCGGCCATTGGCAAAGCGGCACCCACATGTTTGGGTTATATGATTCGAATGACATGCCATCTTCTTGAATTTTTATTGGAGGTTAAACTTGATCCGAGTTAGAATTGTCGAGCTATCTACCAGCAAACGATGGAACCTTCCAAATTAACCTCTAACATTTCAGATTTATATAAGTCTGCTGGTTTAGTCTGAGCAGTTTTCAGTAAGAACTGTAATTTGATTGAAAATACACAGCATGGCAGGTTAAGCAATACCCACCAAAGCAGGGCATTTAAGCGTGAAGAACCTCACAGTTTAGGTGTTTTAGTAAATAATAAAAACTTGCTACATTCTCATGCGACAAGCTGATCTAGCGCTAAGCCGTACCTTGATGAAGTGTCCCAGGGAGAGGTCCCTGCCGACAAGTCGCTTGCTCTTCGACCGACTAGTTTGGGTCGTGTCCAGTCTCTTATTCGAGCCGATGTTGTCCCCGTCGAAGCTTGACTCGTCGAAGATCTCCAGGCTGCAGATCTCCGGGACAGGCTCTATCATGTCGTAGATGTTGTCATCGCCGCACTGGATCCGACGTGAAAGTAACATTTAGTTTGAACAGCTCCAATTGGCTTGCTCAGTTGCGGCTTGGGAGAGCATTCGAATGGCAATCGAGGGTTCGGATCCCACTTCAGATGCCTACTATTCCTACTTTGAATCCGTTCCATCTAACACTTCCTCGAAGTCCGGGCCCAGAAAGCCTCGTTTCTCATTCTCAAGAATCTTCTTGCATCAGAAGACGATCCTCGGAAAATGCTGTTCTGTTATTTCCTTTGAAGTTGAAGTTGACGCAGTACATACTGGTTGCGCACGTGGTGCGCACTCATTCAATTTCACACTTTTCCAGGATTTTTAGCTAGGATTAAACATGTCTTATTTTTGTAGTTCGATAAATTTAGAAAGCTACATAGTGAATTGAAGCAATCTTTCTGCTAAATATTAACATAAAAGTTCACCACGTTAGCCCTTGGATTGTCCTTTGAATAATGGGATTGTGTGTTTATACAGTATTTCCAGCATACAGCAGGCCATCCATGATGGTGGTCATTTTAGTACGTCACATTGTAACGTTCATCAGCTTACAGAAAAAAGACACCGACATGTTCTTGGAGATTCTGGGGGTGTTTGGCCTGGCGTTAAGCAACCCGCTCATTTTTCACTATTATTTTGGTTTGTTTTTCTCTTTATAGTCTATTGTTGTTAATTATTTGTGATGTGATGAAGACACAAAGCGAATAACATAAGGTTTTAATTTTTTGAGACTCAAATCTCCTGACTAATTTCAGCACTTTAGTTTTTAAAAAACTTTTTTAACATCTCCCAGACTTGCCCCGATGAAGCTTTCAGAATAGTTAGCGAAACGTTAGCAGTTTAGTTTCAGTTAAGTTTTCAGCAGTTTAACCCAGTTATTAACAGTTTTTTTAATAACATAAGGTCTTCGTAACCTGAAAATCCCGCTAAAGCTGTGAGCTCAGTTTTTTTTTTGGGTGGTTGGCAACCCTGGCCAGGCTACCCATTTTGGATGGTTCACCGTATTCTGGATATACTGCATCTAATCATTTTTTTGGTTTCAATAAAAAACTCTCTATGCCGCACCTGCGTGTATCCGAGCTGGTCCCAGTCATGCAGCATCCGATGGAAGTCCTCCTTGTTGCGGTGCGGCGGCGCCAGCGGTCCCGGCAGCGTTGCGATGTCGCCATTGAGCTCCTCCTCGCTCGAGCACCACGGGTCGGGCTTGTAGCCGGAGAAGTGCGGCGGCGAGCCGACGTCGAGAGTGGACCCATCCGAGTCGTCCAGCATCACACCCTGGGCAGCAAAGCAGTTAGCGTCAGGCGGTTGAGATGGTGACATCGACTTAACACGCATAAGCACGTACACATGTGTGGTTAGTCCAGTTATTTTAAAGCTGGTTACATTGATACTAAAGGAAAGATAGGGAATTTGTAGATTTTTCTCCTGCAGCAGATGAATTCCTTAAAGTTTGAGTATATTGATAACGTAACCAGCTATAAAATCGGTGGTTACACTAGTTTGCTACATGTAACGATCATTAGCGCAGTATGTTATAGAAGGTGCAACAAATAAGAAATATATAATCAGAAAGTGCAAAAGTTCACATTAACAGTCATGTAGTAGGCAGAGGCCGCACGCAGGTTTACCATATTACAAGAAAGTGCTTAAATAACAATCATCAATGGCACAATATGTGATAGAAGGTGCAACAAATATAAAAGAGATAAGGTGCAAACGTTCACATCGATGCAATAGTACGAAACTAACTCATAAGAAAACGACTGAAAATATAACTTTCCTAGGCTTGATAAAACATTTAGAACACAGTCTATTCTGCAATAATGCTTGATCATTTTTTTTCTATAATTATGGATACACCTAAGTACCAAGGTACTGCAGTATGGCATAAAAAAACTGCAAAGATATGTTCTTATATGATAAGTACCTACCCTGCTAGACTTCTACTGTCTACCTTCTGGTAATACAGACAAGTACGGTTAATATGCTTCTTGTACTGCTCGACACATTTGTGTACCTAGGGACTAGGTAGGTAGTAGACCTACTCTATTCACATCAATTGTACTGTACACCTACTACCCAGCTTGATAGAAAGAAAAATATTAACACAGAGACTGCAAGTAGCCTAGGCATGTGCTTCTTACCACTGCTAATCCAGCTGCTTGCAAAGATAATGAGGAACAACAACTTATTAAACGATTTGATGGGTCCAGCAGCCAGCAATGGACAATTAATCGATCAAGATGATATGGTGAAGAAAACTTCTCAAGTTAAGGGAGAGAGCACAACTTACATTATCGAAGGTCATCGGCATAGTCGAAAAGTGTTCTTCATCGTGGAAATTCAAAAAACCCGTTTCCATCCTAAGTAGTGGCCAGTGGAAGTGAAGAACGTGAAGGGCGTTTTCGAGCGTTTCAATCTGTGGAGCCGGCATTAGTTAATAAACACCCTAGGATACTAGTAAGATCAAGATTTAGTCATTGATCTCCAAGTTTATCTAAAGCTACCCAACAGCTACTCTGATAAACTGCTTTGGTGCAAGAATGGTAATACATCATACATAGGTGGAATTTTCTTAGGAGTCTAGGGAGAGGTCACAGCTAGGTCAACTAAAACATAACAATACACAGGCACCTGTGTTGACTGCTGACCTATCCACACATAGGTATGACAAATCCAGTTACCCAGTGGCATATTATGGCTTTGTAAGCTATATATCCCTATCAAGGACCTTGCTCCAGACGCCGGAAAATGCCGGAAGGTCAAAGCTAAATAGTCGATTTAATCGTCAACTAGGCAATTAATTTGGTAATTGATTGGCATATTGCAAACCTTGATGCACTCTGCGTTCGGGGTAGCACATTAACCGATATAATAATAGGCAAAGTGTATTTTTAGGCTAGTGAAAACAGGATCTGCAGCCAAACGCGAAAAAACCACGCGACTAAAGAATGTCGTATTTAACGTAGTCAAGGGGAATGTCCTCAATAAGACGAATAATTTATTAGTACACCATACAAGATAGTAATGCACACCGCTCATAAATGTAGCAACAGATCACTTACAGAGGTTTAATCCAATTTAACAAATATCGGTCACATGTGGTCGCTAGTCTTCGTACACATCACACTAGGCACTAGTCACGTGCACTTTGTAGTACTTGCGTCTGTGCTAGGTAGCGACACTGTAGAACTTAAAAAAAAGGCGCACGTGCGTGAATACAAAAATAATTTTGGCAAGTAAAAATCTCTAGTTGACTTTTAGCCAAGAAATAGTTTTGAATTATCGATAAACAGTAAATATTTAAGCAAAAAACGTTGTCTACATAACAGAACAACCCCGCCAAAAGGCACAATTGGAAACATTATTCGAAATCAAATTGTTCGCCCCAAACAAAATGTCGCAAAGCCATAGAATGGAATACCTTCGAGAGAACAAACTACCTACGCAAACCGAAGTGAAACAAAGTCTTGGGATTCCTCTCGCAGAACTATTCTTCACTTACGTAGATGATAGACTAAGAAAACCATTCGGACTTGAACCCATCATGGAAGGAGTAACTTCCGAGTCCTTGTGGCTTTCGCCGAGCGACGTACTTATTGGAAAAATATTGATGACTCCACCTATGCCAACGAGGAGGGTCGTAAGAGCACTAACACACGAGGGCATACTTGGTAATAATATCACACATATTATGAGCTTGTTGATTGACCGTTGTTGATTGACATCATTATTGTTTATTGTTGTGTATAATTTCATTCACTGCATGGGATGCAAACCAAAATGGACCAAAAAAATCATCTTTTACATGCTGTCATTAATACTTTTAAATGTACTATCTAATATTAATCATGTCTTCATAGCATGTTAATAATTCATTATATAATGGACCTGAAATTTCAGAAATTGGCAGTAATTGCCTGTACAAGCTAGAAAACGAGGCTCGTGTGTTAAGGGAGCGTGCTCTCATGGAGCTACAGGCTCGCCTGGAGACTCAATTCCAGGATGAACTACAAATGGCCGTAACTGAGGCCAGACTAGAAGAGCGATTAAGAACTGAGAAATATGTGGAAGACCTACTAGAACAGTGCAAGGAAGATATAGAAGTAAGGATTACAGACCCACAAGAGTTTGAGTGAATTATTGGAGTTATTGAGAACAAAAAATTTATTGTGTGCTTGTTTGTAGGTGGCAGTGGCTGAGACTGAGCTACGTATAGCTCGAAAGACAGCTGTCCAAATACAAGAAGAGCGAGCAGAAGTTCACGACCTTCTTGAGGATCAACTAGTTAGTGGTCTTGAAGAGCAGTACAACCTGTTAACGCGTGACTTCAACCAACAACTTCAGCAGCTCATGCGAGACCTCAACGCTGGCTTCCGCGACCAGAAGACGTGAGTTTTCGCCAGGAATTCAGGATGAATCAAAATTTAGCATTGAGTTCGAATGCACAGTAAGTGGCTCGCTTGCAGCTGGGAGATTCTGAGTTTGATTCCTATGGATGGCTTTTGTCGATGCTAATTTCTATGGCTACTAAACAAAATCTTACTAAGGTACTAAAATATTAAATTTATTGGTAACTGTTAAAAATTATCATTTGGTTTCGGGAAAACTACATCAAGCTTCCAAGCCTTGCCGCTTGACGGGTAGGTTCAGGGATGGAAAGAGAGCGGTCAAGAAGACGGCCGTGCCCTTTTGGTGGAGGAACTATCCCAGCAATTGCCTGAAATGGTTGTGGTAAATCACAAAAAACCATAACCAGCATAGCCGGTCACCAGAATCAAACTCGTTACGTTCCGATCGCACGGCAGACGTGCTAACCAAGCAACTACCGTGCTTGGTAATTAAAATGGGAAAAGATCATAGTTTGGAGCTTTCTAACACTATTTTCTTACCTGACTCCACATAGCAATCTGCTAAAGCAGTACAAGTGTCAAGAATATCAAAATCTCAGACTGCTGACAACACTGAATGTCGATGTGATAGGAAACAATCCTTTGGTTGTGGTATAGTGTTTCTCGGCAGTGCTCATTTTTGTGCTTTTTAGGGTCGAAAAATAGCACAAATGAGAGCACTGTCGAGAAACACTATGCCATATCTAATGTCTCTCAAAACCTTCGTACTATAATGCTTTGGTTGCCACCGTTTTCTATCTCGGTTGTCTTCTTGTCTCTTCAGATTGCTCCAAGCGACATACGAGTGGCGCCTGGATCTGCAGCGGTTCCAGTGTGTGCGATACGTGGAATTCCTTCGCGTGAGCCTCGAGACTCAGAATGCCGCCGACGTTTCGTACGCCGTTTGCCGAGAGCGTCAGCGTTGCCAGACCGACGCACTCCGTATGCGTGAAGAAATGGAGGAGCAGGCCAGACTATTGCGAGAGGTCGAGTTTCTTTTCTCCATTTTCTTGCTCATAAGTTGGTTGGTTGGTTAGTTTACAAAAACTTATGATTATTTAATTAAGAAGAAGACACGAATCTAAAGAAATTGATGACTGGTTGGTTGTTTTTCTTCTATTAGCATTGATTTTCTTCTTCTAATTTATTTCAAAATATCATTTCTTCTGTACAGGTGGTAGCACAACTCAATTCAATTCACTAGGTAGGTTATCTAATCTAGATAGATCAAATCCCACCCTTTTTTTAAAAGCGTTTAAAACAAACTCACAGGTTCCAACACGGCTTAATTAGGTCAACTAAAAACTAAAGGGGCAACGTTCCACAGTATTTTTCAAAGCCAAGTACAAAATTAATTAATGGGGTGCACTGAAATGAATTAACGCATGTGTGAATTTTCGAATGCTGGGTAGTTAACTTACCATGCCGACGGCACAAATTAAGTGCCGCAATTTCTTACGGTTTTTTTAGCTACTTTAACGTTTGTCACTTGGATGATATTATAAGAAATTGTAGATTTTAATGACAAAGTTTAGAAAAAAAACAAGGAATGGATAAAATTCCTCTGTAAAGAGCTGCTTCTAGCTGTTGGCAAATTTTGTTAAATAAAATCTTTCGCTCATTTTATTGATGACTGACTAAGATTTGAATGTCCCAGATTATTGACGAGAAGAAAGCACATCTGGCGCAAGCTGCGTTAGCTGCTCAGAGACAGCTAGTGGAGATTGGACGATGGAAAACGCATCTACGACAGCTCTTGCACGAGTTCCAGAAGTTCATCAACTTTGCGTTGAAAGCGGTGCCAGGGCAAGCAGAGTTCTTGCTTTCACTCGAGAGACTCATGAAGCTAGAAATTCCACCCGAAGACCTAATAGAGCCGATGGATGCAGGTAAGCAGGCGACCGAAGCCCCGGCATTCAAAGCACTTTCTGTTTTTTTGACTATTTGTGGATTTTGTGAACAGGGTAGAGCGAATTCAACCGGATCGAATGGTATGAACTTTTTTCTTAGCTCAAATTTTTACCTGCTTCACAGTTTGGGTTAACTGAGTACAGTGAGAGGATTCGCTTCCTTCGTAATTAATGACGATTTTATTTTCAGCGGACCTGTTAGCTAAATCGGTGGCACTGGTAGAGGACTATTGTGGTCTTACATATCAAGATAGTTTGGAAAGCGCACTATCTGTGGTAACAGAACCATCTGCAGAAGAGACCATTGCGTCAATTCACGAAGAAGAACAGCCGCCTTCGGAGGAGTCGCTATCGCCGGGAGGTAAAACTATTTATTTATAAACTGAGATTATTTTCTGGCCAGCCTCGTTACGCAATACCCTTAAATGTTTGGTGCGATTAGTTTGTACAGAGCACCGTGCGTACGCTAACAGATTTATTGAAATAAGGAAAAAACGCATACACAAATTACAATAGGACTATTAAGTAATTACAAGTAACGAAATTTTTCCGAGATCATTTGACAACTTAAGAAATAGTAAAGAACCCATAAAATGATGGGAAAAAGTGGCAATTCTTGGTGAAACAAGACCATAATTCCTGGAAAAGTTAAACCAAGGGTGCCACATAAATTTTGTTTGGGGATGGGGGGGAATCTTGCATTGGCACCTATATTTCTCTTCTTTGCACCGAATTTTAGCGTCGCATCGAAAAACTGTAAGAACCCCTTCAAAAAATCTGTTAGTTAATGGATTTAACTGCTAAGAACTTCTAAAAAACCAGGCAGTTTGTTTGTTAGAAGTTCTCAGCAGTTATATCCATTTACTAACAGTTTTTTTGAAAACTAGTGCTGAGACTAGGCAGAAGAAATGAGTCTTAAGAATTTATTAAGAACCCTTATTTTTAAACCAAAATTTGGAAGAGCTTAACTCAATTTATGAAGAATAGAAAAGACTGAGAAATATTTTTAATTGTTATTGCACAAAATTCAGATTATTGAGATACGTTGTAGGTAAAAAGCTCACCCTCAAAATTAGGTGCGTTAACGGGGCGTATGCCCAAATGAACCGCAGCATGTTCGCAAGAAATTTCTACTTTCAGAACAAGTGGAAAAGATTCTCAATGACATCATAGTAGAAGCCGTTATATCGCCAGACGAACTTGTATCTCCGTTGTTACACGGAATTGTCGACAAATTGAAACCAGAGTTGGTGAGTAGACATGCTTGAATAGATTTTACAATTCAAAATAATTCATTTGAATTCTGCAGAGTGAGTGGGCGATTACCTCGTAATTGTGAGCTCCTGGCTTCGATCCCGGTAACTGCCTATCCTGCTGTTGGCCACGAGTCAGAACTGATGACTAATTCACGCAAATTCAACGATGGTTCCTCCCGTTAATATATACAAAAATATTTGATTCCTCTTTTTAAGGGCACTGTGTCATTTCATTTCTAACAATGTTTTTCCATCTCTGTCCCAGTGCAAAGCAGGAAGTAGAATGCTATAGTCTTTGAAGAGGCCGATTTACTTTTTCAAATATAAAAATTATTCTCGTTTCATGACCAGGCTGACGCAAGCACCCAAATCCCGAGCTTCATCCAGGTGGAATATGTCGAAAAAATAATTACACCCAGCCCAAGTTACGATAGCCAAGTAAATTTGGAAGAAGATCTTTTGGAAGAGTTTGCCGCTACTAGGGTCAAGCTAGCCACATCTTCGTCGGTATTCGTGGCCAAAGCGATGGTCGAATGTGTGGTGTCGACGGCAGAGAAAGAAATGGGCATCGAAGACCAAGATTGCTCTTTCTGCGAGATACAAGACCAGCAGACGCTAGATGTTTGCGCTCACAAAGGTAATTTGAATGGTGGTTAATATCATGAGTAATAAGATCGGTACCTACAGCGTCAGCATTCCAAGTAATTTAAAAATACTTCACGAGCATTGCAACCCAGTGTAATCGGATACCTATGCCTGACACGCAACCATACAAGATCTTAACTTCCGAGACGGTTAATTGCAGTTTTCTCAGATTTTACTATGCACAGCCTGGATGAAAGGAGTGTACATTGTTTTAAAAAATCAATGAGGAAAAATTATTTTAAGATACCAAGTATGTAATTTTACACGCACCACTTTTAAAATCAAAACTATCTAATAAAGTGCAGTTGCACCGAAATAAAAACTACAAAAAGCATCTATTCACTGTCGCAGATTTCGATCAGGAAGAGACGGCTGAAGAACCAGAAGTACAAGCAAGCTCCGAGCAAAACTTCCAATCGCGAGGGCTGGTTGGAGAAGGAGGAATTGAACACGAGCAGCAAGCAGAAGAATTCATTAAAGATCGAGTACAATCCATGCTGAAATTATTTCACGACCATCCCAGTCTTACGTCTATGTTCGTTTCGAATTAAAGCCATTCACTTTTCAGTTTTCAGTAGTGCCCTAGCGTAAGCCGGTTGTTAAAACGGCTTCATTCGAAGTCAATCGCTTTAGAAACTCAATCAGATTGGAAATCAACACTTAGTACAGATTTACATTTTATTTCTTAACATTTACACTGCATGGTTTTATAAAGTTTGTGTCATTGTTTGGAAATTTTTATATTTTTTTATAAAATCATTA
>QKMV01001262.1:0-16805 GCA_003287335.1 Lednia tumana
GACCTTTTGCTAACATGGCAACTGCTCTCCCGCTGAGCTAAGCAAGGTACGATATTTCAGGAGTGATTTTAATCTATGAGTGGTAGATCTCAATTGAGAATTGATCTAAGTGGCTCTAAGTGGCTTTAAAAGTGTATTCCTTGTCATCTCAGCGTATCCCACGTTATTGGGAGTTATTCGAGTTGGTTAGAGTGTATAATGCAATACAGCATTGCTTGTTCTGGTGCGATCTTTGACAAATGTCAGAGCAACTTAGATCAATTCTCAATTGAGATCTACCACTCATATAGATTAAAATCACTCCCGAAATATCGTGCCTTGCTTAGCTCAGCGGGAGAGCAGTTGCCATGTTAGCAAAAGGTCCGGGGTTCAATTCCTCGAGTATGCAGGTATTTTTGAAGTGATTTTAATATTCTTAAAATTATTACTAGCCATGTAATTGGCTTTAAAAGTTTATTCCTTGTCACTTCAACAAACTATTTTTAAGTCTGAAACAAAAAGCATTGGCCTGTTGAATTGCCCCGGCTCGATCCTGAAGTAAGTTGTTAAATCTTGTTAAATCTCTTTGAAATTTCAACCAGATCTAATAAGATACAAGAATTTTAAGGAAGGGAGGCGAGCAACAGGTTAAGGCTTCTTTTGAGTTCTTGGCATAATTTACAGGAACGCATAGACGCTCGCTCGTCAACGCGTGTTCACACTGTGATTCTTAGTGTAGGTAAATTAACATCATGATTATTTTCTTTGCCTAGAATTTCGATCCCCTGGACAGAAATCGGCGTCGCAGCTATGCTACATAAGCGCGCAGCACCGTTAATCAGAGTCAGACCGATGTTTGTGCATGCCTTTGCTGGCCCTACCTTTGATTAAATAGGGCCATACGAACCCCCTATATAATCATTCAAAGGCTCTACAGTTGAAGATAGCCTATGACAAGAAGCGAAGAATTTGTCGACGCACATTTTTCAAATTTACTTTCGTTTGTCTGTTAATGTTAGTATCTAGAAAAACACAAATTGAACAGCTCTTGTGGCCACGATTTTGGGCAAAATATTTCAAAAAGGGTTCTGACCGACCGATCGTGTTATTTCGTCTGCTACTCTCTTGATTTCTATCACTTGCGGCTTCGGTAGATTCAGCGGAGGTATCAAAAAACACGTCCGCAAGTCTTAGATTCCACATAGGGTGGACTTTTGAAATGTTGCTACTTGCTCATCAGATGTCAGCCAATAATCTAGAGCAAATTCACTTGTTGCGCGGTTGTACTAGAAGCGTTGCATAGTTGCTGTTGAAGAGTCATCTTGAAGGACACCAAGGATTCAAGCATTAAATATGAAAATGGATAACAACAGGAAGAATAGCGAATCCAAATCTTCTTCTTCAGGCAGAGCGCGAGTTTCCTTTTCTCTTCCTGTAGAAACGATTGGTGTAGCTGAAACTCGTACTACACTTGGCGTTTGCAACGGTTTGAGGTTAATGAGGCCACAAACAACAAAAAGCAAGACATTTCCAAGCAAAAGATCGGTAGGCCATCGGGATGGTAATAAAAATAAACCTTCAGATACAAGAAAAGGTGGAACAAGCAATGAAGCATGTGCTACCCTTCACTCTTGTAGCGTAAATAAATATTTTGTGAGAAATTCCGAGCTGCCAGTGTCATCATCGGGTGTGCATTCCCAATGTTTGAATGAGAGAAGAGGGCAAGGAATCCAGAGGAAAAATCACAGAGAAAATGCTGTTAAGCTGCCCAGTTGCAATCAAGGTGATTGTCAGTCCATGTGTAGGTGCCACAGAGCAGAATGCAGTTCTCCTGAACTGCTCTCTTCACTGAGCATTGCTAAGAAGATTAAGTCAACTACCGCAGCCCTTAAAGAACCGAAAGCCAACATATACTCTTTACATCCATTGGTTGAACAGGAAATAGAAGAAAAGGTATGGCATCTATTTTTCACCCAATACTTGTTATGAGAGAAATATTTTTTTAGAGAAGCTCCAGCATTGTAATCTATGGTCATCAGTCATCACTCATCACATGTCACTACTCTGCCTTTACACTTTTCATCTTAGCTAGAGTTTAGACAATACTATTTACAACTAAGCATCATATTTTCTTTCAGGCCTCCAACAGATTAAATTTACCATTTGATGAGTTGGTATATCGCGATCTAGTGACGCTGAATGTCCGTGACGAAGACTATTCCGGACTTAACAGAGAGAAATGTAAATGTTCCAAAGATTTTGAATCGCTGCGCTTGAAAGACGAAGAGCCCGTTCTTTCAGATTTCTATCAACCTAGGTATGGAGAAGAGTACAGCTCTGTTATCTATCCAGTGTCTTGCAGCATTGACAAAGTTAGGCGGTTCAATGGTCTCTCTATTTATAATAAGATGCACTTTTGGGAGTGAATAAAGAGACACATACAATATAATATTATTGTAAGGTAAGGTATTGTAGATGGACAGAAAGATAAAATCTGCCCTGTATTTTTCTATCATGATGCCTTAAAACATTAGCCAATAGCATATTACTCTGAAATAGATGCCTATATTTTAAAATAATTGGACAATTGACTTTCATTCAAGTTTCTAAGCAAAATTGAAGATTATTAAAAACTAAAAATTTATCCTTAACCTTCAGAGATACACAGAAAAGTTTTTTATTTGCTAGGTATCATTAAAATTGAAATAGTGTAAATTAATTTTGCATTTAATCATTCAGAATAAAACTGTAAATTTGATAGCACTGAATGTTTTATTAGCCACGCATGCAGATTCTACCTACGTCTACCGTGAATCCAGTTTCGCTACTTTCACTAACGGCTTCTTATCCAGGACAATTTCCACACTAACACACCGTTGCCACCATCTGTACCAGGGCGTAAGCTCTCCCTTCATGAACAGATACACAGTCATCATATACATGATTATTATCGTCCCAACAAAAAATCCAGTCACGCCGATCATCCATCCGTCAGACAGACCGAATCTGGCACTGTCCCTCAAGATAACTTGCATGCCGAAAACAATCACCGTAAGAATGCTGAACACGAAAAAGGTTAGCAACGATGTTCTCAGCAGGTTGCATTGCAAACTTTGCCGATTGGCCGGATGGCAAAACCAAAGCCGCAGTGCACGGAATACAGAATATCGTCGCCTCTCTATGGTGTTAAATCGGTACAGGCAGATTTCGCAGTAGCTGCGTCCGATGATGTTGAGCCACCTTTGCAGGCACGACAGGTGAACGTAGGCGAGCGTCCCTTTGCAGTCGCACGGGGAGACAAGTACTTCAATTTCGTTACCCTGCTGACAGATGCGGCAGCAGAAGGAGCCGATGCTCGGCATGGTGTATGTCGACGGTTGGGCGCTGAGGCTGTTGAAAATGTCCGTGGGCACAGTGTCCGTCAGCCTCATGACTGTCACGGGAGGTACGGTACCTGACGACGTCGGGAATTCTAAATCGATGGCTGCTGGCACCAGCCCTAGGGGGCTGTCGTCGGTGGCTGCATTTCCAGTGTTGGTTGCATTTTCGTTTATTGGTGAATTTCCAGTGCTCGGCGCGTTACTGTTTGGCACATTTCCAGTGCTGGCTGCATTTCTGCTGGATGCATTTCTAGTGTTTGATGCATTCCTGCTTGGTGCGTTTCTGGCGCTCGATGCATTTCCTGTGCTGCTTGCATTTTCGGTGCTGGATGCATTTCCTGCGTTGGGTGCATTGTCGTTGCTGCCATCCATTGCTTAAATCGTATTTATAATTCCATTTGCAAATGTGTAGGAAGAATCGCAACTCTGGACCACAGTTTCAGAATATTAATGGAACGTCATGAGGAGAGCGAGGACTGCGAAGATATTCAACTGGATGCCAGTGCACGATTCGCCCGTTGTAAAGTCATTATGTGATGTTACGAAGGAAATGTCAGCAGTTTTAGTGTGACTGGTATCCTAGCAAACCACGTGGCTTTAGTTCTATAATCCACGATGCCATCAAACAGATTGTAGAGAATGGAATGAGTTCATTGTTTTAATTTTGTAACCATGGCTTGATTGAAATGAGAGCAGTCAGCGTACTTATCAAGCCACTCCCAGAGCTTAAATTTGTGCAGCATAAACTGCAGGTTCTGTGCAGCAAAACAGAATTCTGAGTTATCTAGTGATCTTGCTGATTATTGATCTCTACAACGCCGTAACCTGATGATCGGGGTGCACCATTTCAATGTCTGGCTGCCTGACATACGTTCTAGAAAAGGTTCAACGACGTATCAATTACCATAGATCAGCTAGCACATGCATGGAGAGGAATAAGATGTAGAAATGTTACGAGCCGGGTAGGTAGGTAAACAAACGTAAGCCATCACAGTTTGAGCTTTGGGATATTACTGCGTGCAAGTTCACGCATTTAGTTTATTCAATAATCTCTGCTTTTTCAATATTTACAGACATAAAACGTGGTAAATATTATTTAATGTATGTACTACTACACATAGTGCCGGTGTACAGTGATAACGATGAACTCATTTCAATAATGATTCCTGATCGATCCAACGCCATGGCGGAAACAAATTAACACGATAAATTAGCAATTTCCTTATCTCTTACTTACAAAAGCTAAGCAAATGGATTCAGATTTTTATCGTAATCATCTCCACTAAAAGGATTCGCCGAATCATCGTCCGCAAAAGGATTCTTGCTCTCGTCGTACACAACGTCCTCTTCGAACGGATTGCTCGACGCTGCCGCCTGCTTCCTGGTCGGCTCTACGCTCTTTGCCGCCGCGGGAGAAACCCGCTGCGGCTCTGTGTACTTGGGCGGGGCGTAAATCTTGGCCGCGTTGCTTCTCGGCAGCGGCGGCGGCATCGAGACTGCGGCTTGCCGCGTCATGTTGGCTTCCAGGGACGAGCTGTACCGATCGTAGCGCTGCGCCTCCTCCACGCGCATCCGCCCTTCCGAGCGTGGAATGGCCACACCGCTCGCCTCCTGCGGGAAGCTCCGGTCCACCTAAAACAATCATGGCGTTAGGACTGAATTTGCAATGGGCTTGTTTGCTGCACATTTTGTACATTCACTTAGGTAGCAAATTGCCACTAGCTGCACCATGGGGGATATTTAGCGTGAAACTTTCTACCGAGAGTGCACAGGCTGGTAGGCGCTTTGCTAACTAAAGTCTTTCAGAAGAACTCTTTCCTTATCAGCAGTGCTCCGTTTTAAGCATGTTATTTTGCCCCCGTGAAGGTGGCCGCCATTCCCAGCGGCCTGCTTGCTGCCACCGGAGCCGGAAGCTCGTTTCACACCGAATTTACAATTAGTAACTCAAAAACTAGTATTTGAATACTGGCTATTTTGAACTTGTCCGGTCTTATCATGTTCTTGTATTTCCGTAGGTTTTAAGAAGAAATAAGCATAATTGTTCGTTTCCATTCCGTTATGAAAATTGAAAAATTTGAAATTTAATTTGAATTTTGAAGTTTTTTTGTACTTTGAAAATTTGCCAAACAATTTTCAAAGTGCAGATCTCACAAGGAAATTAAACCAAAGAGTTGAGATTAATTTCACTGCAGAAATCTGTCAAGCTATCTGTTAAGCTCAAATGGTAAGAGCAACGGTCATCAAAACCAACGGTCCGGGGTCCCATTCCTCGGGAACAGAAATTTTTGCAGTGGTAGTAGTATCAATACAACTAGTCTTGTAAATGGCTGTCTAGTTTAAAATTCTTTAGACTTATGTCTAGCGTCTATTCTGGGCACTAGTTTTCAAAAAAACTATTTACAAACTAGGTCCGAATGCTCAGAAGTCCGCTATAGATTCCCAACGTTGCGCGAACTGTTCCATCCACCTCATCAAGGGCTTCGATCCTGTATCGAAAACGTACCTTCTTCCCGGCGCCCGCCTTGCTTGTTTCCGGCTGCGGATCCGGACTCTGCACCTGACGGGACGCCGCCTTGGACCACGCTTCCGCCGGCTTGTCGCCAACGATGGTCAGCTTGTTGAAAACACCGCGGCTGAAATACTCGGCGACCAGCGAAAAGCCGTCTTCGGCTCGCTCCAGCTGGTCGTGGAACGTCTCGTGCAGGTCTCGGTTCTGCTCCTGGTTGCGAATGATGTCCAAGATCTTCTTGTTCTCGGGCAGACACGCGGGACACTCGCTCTCGCTCTCCGAGAATGACTGGAAACAGTGCTGGTGGTACGAGTGCTGACATAGGAAGTGCACCGACGGCAGCTCCAGCTGGTGGTTGCAGGCGCTACACCGCGACCCCTGGAATATCATCGAACTCGTCTGGATGCTTTCGATCTGCCCCTTGATCCGCTCCGTCTCTTGCCGATACTTCTCGCCTAGCAGCCTCTCCTGCTGCGTCAGCTCACTCTCGGCTTGCAGCACGTTGAGCAGGTAGTTCTTGACGTCGCCGACGCAGGCCGACGGAGCGCTGGCCAACGCGTCGACCACGAGGAGCGGACTCAGAAGCCGTTCCTTCTCGATGACGTGTAAGATCTGCGTCAGCAGATGGCTGGGCATAGCGGCGTCTTTGGCGCAGCACCAGAGCGCCTGGACCCAGAGGCTGGCGTCCTGGCTGCCGAAACGCCGGCAGGTCGAGACGACCGCCTCGTAATCGCCGTGGCGTTGGTGGTACTGCACGATCTGCGTGTAGAGCTTGCTCTCCTCGTACAGGTACAGGACACCGCGGTTGAACTTGTGTATCTGGCACAGGATGAGCGCGTGGTCGCGGTCATAGTTGGCGTCGGCGTTTGTCAACAGCTCGAGGAACTTTTCCTCGTAGACGGCTTTCCGGTCGTCGGACTCTACCTTCCAGACCTGCAGGTAGTTTTCGAGCAGCGTGTTGTAGACGAGCGTGCTCCAGTTGGGCTGCACGCGGACGAGATGCTCGAGGAACTCGACAAGCTGCGTTGAGTTGTTCAAGAACAGGTGGATAAAGTCTTCGGGATTCGCCTGCTCGATCGGAGCGGCCATGCTGCCGTCCAGCATGCTCTGGCTGACTAGCGGCCGATCGCGCGGCCTGTAATCCGTGCACAGCTTCTTTAAGAACTGTGTCGTTTCCAACGGCTCGTTGTCGAGCAAAACGTTTCCGTAGCGGCGCATGCTGGCTTCTGCGTGGTCAAACTCTAGACAGCCGATGTATTCAAGTGCCTCCTTGTAGTGTTTGTGGTCTTCCAGCTGGATTTTCAGGTACCAATCGTGAAGGCCGTGCTTTTTGGCCAGCTTGAGTGCGTCTTCGGGGGAAGCGTGGCGGCAGACTTTGATCGCGATGTCGACGTCAAAGTCAACCTCTCGGTCTTTGGTCATGATGAACTCGCGGAGCTTCTCCGTGTCTTGCAGCGTGGTGTAGCAGTTGAGCAGCAGCGTGGTGTGATCCCCGGAGGCCAGGCCCTTCTTGTGAAGCGCCTGAAGATACGTCGTCAGCTTGTCGATGTGTTGCGAGTCCAGGAACTTGCGGATCACGTACGACGGCTCGAGCTTGCCAATGGTTTTGATGTATTGCTCGATGGCAGCATTGTGGTCCCCCTTCTTGTAGAGGTGATCGCCATACTGCTGAAAGATGTCCATGAGACCATCAGAGTCGTACTGATGGTTCTTGGCAATCCGAATCGATACGTCGTACAGGTTCTTTTTGAAGAGCAGGGTGAGCTTTGACTGGAGATCTTTCTCCTGCAAGTGGAACAGTTGATTTTCACCGTCGAGGATGTAGAACGACCCCCACTCGGCGAGTACGGTCTGCACTTGGCGGAGTGGCGTCGAGAAGACGAGGAACTTGTTCTGGAGGTCGAGGACGGTGACCACGTGCTTTTCGGGACCACCCACCAGGGTGGGAGACGACTGGATGTCTGTAGTTGTGCGGGTTGCAGTTTTGCTGTCCGTGGCGACTATCACCAGGTAGCTGCGAAACCACTGCACCTTAATCTTATGTCCTTCCACTGCGTAGCAAGGGCCGCGCCCGTCGGGTGTGTAACAGTAGACAGCATCGTCACAGGCAATCATGAAGTGTGTGTCCTGGGATGACTCGGCGAGCACTGAACACCCTTTTTTGCAGCCCTTGTCGTCGAGAACTACTTTCATTTCGTTGTCTTTGCCGGTTAGACTGTAGAAGAATACGCTATTCACCGTCGACACATACAAGTAGGTGAATTTAGCAGTGGAACGGATTGCTAGGCCAGTAATCATAGAGCTTTCTGCATGTAAGACTTTCAACTTGCTGGACCGGTCTCGTAAGATGTCACCCCTGTACAGAAGAATTGTTCCATCTTCAAAACCTATTGCTAACAAGTTCAGGGTCTGATTTATGCACAGTGCAGAAGCAGGGGACATTGTTATTTTGGGCTGTATTCGTGTCACTCGAACACATAGCGGTTGTTCTTGTTTGTCCAAGTTCCAAACCTTCACGGATCCACCCAGCTCATCTTCACCGAAAGTGACTAGAAGAGGAGTATGACGAAGTTGTTCGACCAATGTCACACTAAGTTCGTATGCTCTAAATGTTTTGACTTGAAATGTTCGGCCAACAAGATGGACATTTCCTTCGTTATCCCCGAACACGAGACTTCCGTGGCCACTTGAAGATGTGGATATTCGAGCGTCTTTCAGGGTTTCTTCTAGTTTGCCTCCATCCACATTTTTGTTCAAATTGAAGAAGTTAAATCTTCTCCATTCATAAAATGCCATTTCTAATCGCTATGACAAATTCAACTTTGTGGTGTTTAGTAGAGGAGAATGGGCCCACCCACCCTCATAACCTAGAATTCCCAGAAATATTCATGACTGAGTACTAGTCTACAGCGTCCAATTTTGTACATGTCACTATACGTAGATGTTTGGCCAAGCTTTTACGCACTTATCTGAAATACTTTTTCGTATATCTGTCCAGTATTAACTTGTATTATTTATTTTTCGTGTTGTCAAATGTCATCTGTCAACAGAAGTCGGTACACCGGCAACGTCGCAGCCCGAAACAAACATGGTCGCCTTTGCATGTCAAGAATCTTGATACGCGGTATCTGTTGCGTTATTTTGTTTGTAATTAACACCCATCAATTAACAATTGACAAGAATAAATAACATTTGAGATGTCTGATGAAAATGGAGCTATTTTGAGTTCTCCGGGCTCAGCGCTGGGACCAGGGAGTGTTCGGCAACCGAGGCGAATCAAATTGACTGATGAGCAACTGGAGTCGATTAATCATGAAGATTTATTAAAAAACTGGCGCGAGCTTGATGTCTACGTTGAGTCTCTAGAATCGCACGGATCCAATCAAGAAGGTTAGTGTGTGAATTCAATTTTCATCACCGTGATACGGTAGATTTGCACTATTCCGCTGCACTGTTAACCGCGTCGGAGGTTCTGGTTGGTGTTTTTGGGTTCCTCGTGTAATTTCAAGCTGGTACGACTGGACTGATATTTAAACATTTAGTTCGGTTTTCATTTGTGACTGAAGATTGTTTAATAGCTTGTTTTATGCAAGCTTAACGCAGCCATTTGACTAATGTTAATTGGAACCAGGAAAATGTGGTAACATTTCCGGGTGAAACGGGTTATGGTTACGTTGATATGGACGTCGGGTTGTAGGATTTCTCAGAATTTGCAGAAAATTGGAGAGGAATACAAGATAAAATTGTGGTTTTTTGGCTATGAAAAAAAAATAGCTAAGTGCGGCAGGATTGTACTTAATCACCCGTGTAGAAAAGAATTCTTCAGTAATTTATCAGTAGGCTGGGGCCCAATAGTGTAAAAAGTGTTGGACTGGCAAAACTGTTGTAGATATTCTGTTCACTGGCCAGTGTGTAAAGGCACTTTCATTATAATTTTATGGTTTTAGACTTCGGAGAGTGGATAATTTGCAGCCATGTTAAAATGTGTGTGCCAAATCTAGAGGTGGTGTCTTATTTTTAGTTTCACAATGGGGCTTGCAGGTTTGCATCTGAGGAATGTCTGTTGCTTTGTTTTTCCAATAAACCTGTAATGCTTTGGCACAAGACCCAAACCAACACAAACCCTGGCAAAACTCAAAAGGAGTACCTACCCCCACTAATACCCACTGGTAACTGATGCTCAATAGGTACTCAGTCTACTTAATCAGTTGTAATGCAATGGCTCCATCGATGCCACTAGCAATAATTGTAAGGATGCATTTGCTACCTCTTGTTGCAGGAAGTATATATACCTAATTGTAGGTAAGATCTTTGACAGAAGGTGCCTTCTTGGATTTCAGTAATACATCTCAGAGAATGCGAGGAGCGAATAAAACAGCAATATATGGAATCAACCCACCGCGAGAAAGTTTTAGTTCGTCGGCTAGCAACAAAAGAACAGGAAATGCAAGACTATGTGGTGTGTACATTTACAACACGCTTGATATTGTTTTAGGTATTTGGCTTATTAATATTTGATCTATTTTGGTGATTGATTTTTTCAACTGTGTCTTCAGAGCCAGATTGCAGAACTGAAGAGCGAGAAAGCCCCTGGTGCCGCAGCCTTACGGTCGGCCCTGCTAGACCCGGCTGTGAACTTGCTTTTGCAGCGGCTTCGTCAAGAACTAATCACGACGAAAGCTAGGCTTGAGGAGACTCAAAATGAATTGAGTGCTTGGAAGTTCACCCCAGACAGGTAATGTGAATGAACTCTAAAAAATTGTTTTACGCTAGTGGTAAAGTTTCTTGGCACAATTTTGAGTAAATGTCTTTAATGTCTTTTAAATGAGCTGCTTCTTACAGATAGAAGAAAACGATAGGTTGCCTTTAATAAGGCGAAGTCCAAAATGTGCATTTTGATTTCCAGTTTTCGGTAATTTAAGTACGTACATTTGGTACCCATGTTAGTTTGTAGCTTAGGGTACAATGTTATAATGTACAGGTAAAGTCCAGTACCTACACGTCAGTTCTACCTATATACTATCCTATACCTACGTCAGTATACCGTCAGTATCTATACCCTATATTACTATACATACTACCTAGTCCCTATTCTCAGAAGGCAATGGCAGCAAAGCGCTATACTTTACGATGTGAATAATGGTACGGGCCAAAGATTGTAGTATATATTAACCTTTGGTATGCTCTAACAAATCATGTCGATTGGGCATGTTGTCATATTAACCCTAGTAGACCATTTTCATTATTGCCATCCCAAAGTCCATAAGATTTAAATAGAAACATCACCATAAGTAATGCATAGCCAAACAAATTGTAATCGTCCTCATTGACTCTACAATAGCAACTAGTAATATGATCTATGCGTCAAGGTTAAACTATAAAATATAGTATCTTAGATTTACCTCTGCTAATTACCTATCTAATTAACTCCAATAACCTAATTGTTGCCTAATTAATTACCTCCTTCTGATTATCACCTATCTACATACCTAACTAGGTATATTACCCATAGGTATTGTAAATGTATATTTTATAATATATTTTGTCAGACTGAACAGAGATCTCATCTTGCTGACCTCTAGTTTGTTTAACTTGCCTTTAAATGTGTTGGTAAATTATTACGTTTGCAGCAACACTGGCAAGAGACTGATGGCCAAATGCCGACTCCTCTACCAAGAGAACGAAGAACTAGGACGAATTATATCCAGCGGACGTCTTGCTAAACTTGAGGGCGACCTTGCACTTCAAAAGAGCTTCAGCGAAGAAGTGAAGAAATCCCAATCAGGTCAAGAAGCTTTTCTTTAAAGGGGCTGTTGCCGTCTACAATTAAATTTTCATGTAGACTTAATTGCAGTCTAAAATGACTTTGCAAAAAATGTTGTGAAAATTCTATGACTTTATAAAAACCATTCAAGATTTCGGTCAGCGCTGCCACAATTCAATCCAGTAGAATTGCACAGGAATATCGGTAATGTGCGGCACATTTCTAAGGTTATCACCAGCAAACTTTACTTTGTATTGAGAAGTAGGCTTTTCTGGACGAGGGCTCTAGCCAGTATTTTATTGATTTTTATTCAATACCAGTATTTTGATTGAACGTAGGAAAGATAAATGAAGCCTTAATGTTTGTGTATATCACTTCTGTTGACTCCGCCTTAGTCTAGTCGGTTTTAGTTGAAAGCGTTTTGAGACGAGTGCTTTAGGTGCGTCGGCTAAACTCGTTTGAAAGCCGACTCACTTCAGAGAAGTGACTTGGAGAACTCAAATTACATCGTGATAACGTGATTTGGGTAGAAAGCGGTGTGACTAGACGCTCGTAAGAAAAGAGTTAACGGATTTGGAATAAGTATACCTCGTTCCTCAGCTGTTTCGGCACAAATCCACAACAGCTGTTTTAAATACAAATTACGGTGTCTGCCCATGAATCCGGTTCCAACTGTGCATACCCTAGTAGTTAATACAATAGTATAACATTAGTATATACTAGTATATCTACTAGTTTAATATTATTGCTATTATACATTATGCTATCTACTAGTAGTAATAGTTCTTTATTTTAGCAATTTTCTATTTTTCATGAAACTTGAATACTAGTTTGATTAAACTTAATATAAGCTCTTGACTAAACATTAATGTACGGCACACCTCAAAATTTGACATTGAGTTTTCGGCCGCTTAATACTCCGTTGTTGACGTATCTGACAATCGGATATTGTTATTTTTCAAAGCGGTTTTATTACGGACCTCGTAAATTCAATTCTGAGCTGGGTGGCAGATAGCAAACTCTCAATCCGGCGTGCAAAAACCAATTTCAACTGTGTGAGATACCGCCTTAAGTCGAGTACGGACAAAGAATCCTGAACACGTCATGCTAAATCCTCGACTGTAATGAATAAAGTCACAACTGAGCCTTGTTCACCTGGAATTTCTTTGAAATTTGATCACTGTGGAGAAGTAAAATTATGGTTAATAGTACGGGAAAAAGGTGAAATTTGAAATAGCCGGCTTAAAACGAAAACTGGAAATTAAAATACGCCGAAAACTAGTACGAGGCGTAAAATCTTCTGTTACATTCTCTATAACCGATTCCAAGGTGGAAAAATTGAAATATTTACTGGCTTAAAGCAAAATAAAAAAATGAGAGTGCTGAAAAGTTAACTTCAAACATAAAAATCAACGCAGAATAATGAGACGGTGATATCACGGTAAAATTGCTCGGGGATATAATCAGTCACAGTAATGCTAGGATAGCAAAAATGACTGTTTTCCAAATTACTACCAGGCTGTCTGGGCAGTGTGACATGTTTTTTTGTTCCGACTGCTGAGCGTTGACGGTTTTGCAGAGCTCGACGAGTTCCTTCAAGACCTGGACGAAGACGTGGAAGGCATGCAGAGCACCATCTATTACCTGCAGCAAGAACTGCGCAAAGCTAAGGAAGAACTGGCCAGTTTGCAGCAACAGACAGAACAGCTCAAGACCGGGTCGGAAGAGAATGGTGCCAACAAACTCACCACCCCAGAGACTACACATTTCGAAAACTCAAAGGTAATGCTCATGCCCGTTTCTTTTTCTCAATTTGCGACTTTCATTGATCTCATCTCTGCCGCTAATTTATGTAGGTTGTATGTAGGTCAAGAATATTTAGATCACTTCAAAAGTACCAGCCTACTCGCGGACATTAATACTAGCCGTGCAAATGGCTTTAAATTTGTAATCCTTGTTACGCAGGTCCCTACTTGGCTTCTGACTACTTTGACCAATAGCATTGAACCCTCAAATGTTTTTAAACTTTTATTGGCAGTCATCTGGCAGCTTATCAATATCATGAATCATTCTTCCAGTGGGGTAACAATGGCTCCATAGCTCCCTCCATGCAAGAATTCTTGACCAGTGACATCACTGTCGAAAATTTTACACAATTTCTTCGGAAATAGAGCTCATCCAAACTCATCTTTTCCCAGCCTGTCTCTACGGATTGTGCCGAGGCCCGGTCCCCGGAGCACACGTCCTCGCAAGAGGTCGCTGCCGTTGCCGCCAAGCCCATCGAGCTGGACGAGTCAGCCAATCTGAACCCCCCATCACCAAAGGCACTGGTCCCTCGGCAGTGGGAGGACTCTGATGACTCCGGGGAACTCATCCTTAACATCGAGGCTGAACCCATCGAAGAGAACGAAGAAGGGGAAAGTGCTAGGGCAGGCACCAAACGAAGTTTCGAGAGTGTCATAGAAGATTTACCTCCAGCAAAGAAAGTTCGGCGTGATTCGGAACTGTCGCTGCATTACAGCGAAGACGAGGACATGATGCTCAAAGAGAATAACGAGGAAGTGTCGACGAGGAAGTCTCCGCAGACTAAAGTCAGCGATGACGACGACGGCAGTGACGATATGCCGCTTTCAATCGTGAGGAGGGACTCACAATAGCTCCGTTCATATTTTGCGGTTAGATGTGCTGGGAGAAATTTGACAGGTATTGTCGAAAATAAGAAATCCTAGGTTCGTAGATATCGAATCTAACATCAGTTACTCCATCTTTACGGGCTGGTAACTGGGGGTTTAGTTTTGATAGTGCCCAGGCTGCAGTTTCAGGACAAACTCTTGGTATCTATGTCGTCCGAAACCAAGTTGCGTGTACCGAAAATCCGATTGCATCAGTAAATATTGAGAGTGCCATTCCAACAGTGCGTCTCAACTCTCAACGAACTCAATCGTTTCATAAATCTGCTCCCTCCGTAGATTCGGATACGGCCATTGACGACCTAACGGAATAAAGTGGATTCACATTGTGAGAACATTAAAAAACATGAAATGGGTATTTGTGTAGCTTCTATGACCAGATTGCTTGAATACTATGCTCTCAAGTTTTTACTGGGAAAAGCATTCTGCCAAGGACAGTGTCGAAAGCGTACCTACCAAGTGTTCACTATTTTGTGTTCAACTCCCGAACAATCTAGTAGAGCTAGCAGTAGCAGATCACTAGGCGATATGCTCATAGGCAATGAAACCCACTTGGTTTCATGGTTGTAGCGACTTTATTTAATAAAGCCAGTGCTATTCATCTGTGAACGCATTTGTTGTAAATCTTCGGATAGAAGGCCTGAATTGTGGTAATCTAATCAAAAAAGCCTAAGCTAATCAAAGAAGCCTTTCTCTGGATTTTCAGCTGCACCCTTTCCGTGGGGGCTCACACAATTCTCTTCAAATCCAGTTTGCATTCTCCATGTCATTTACGGGTGGAGAATTGTTCTGGATCCCAAATCTCTTTTTACTTCTTGGTCTTTCATATTTTTGTGAAGTAAGGGCCGATATTACCATGTCCGGTTAGTGATGGATTTTGTGCCAGCTAAAAGCTGTCCCCCGATTAAGCAATTTTCTGGTATTGAGATGCCTGGTTAGTGGCTACTCGTAGGCTAAGTATCGGATTGGGTACCGAGGAGTTCTCCCTCAGAAAAAATGGCCGTTTGGATCAGCTGCTAGTCCACAGGCTAGCATGATGTTTTTGAAGTGGTCATGAGGTTATAGATTAGAATTCATGTTCCAATCAAGGATTTTACGGGAACAAAACTTCTCCCGGCAGCTGGTGGCATCTGTCTCATTGCATTCGATGACATTTTTCTCTTCAGTGGCCAGATGCACTAACAAACTCGTTTCCACTGTTGTAAGATTAGTCGTTCGCGTTCGCTTCTTAACGGCGCATATTCTTCACATTTGACAGCGCGGGGGACTGCTGCTGATGTGCCTTGTGCAGTATGTACAGTGGTCATCAAAAACTAGCTTTGCACGGAAAAGTTATTCCTTGAGTTATTCCATACACTTTTATACTTGGTAATACGCTACAAGTAAATTAACATCTTAGAAGCTTATCCGTCTAGTAGCTACTCGGGACAAAATCCAACTGCTAACCCTAAGGCCATTTTCAAAAGGTAAAATATGCAGATTTAAGCTGGTGATGTCATAATTTAGGAGTTAGGACAGTCTAGTAACCACATGGTTTCCAAGGCCTAAACGGCCGCATTTGAAGCTTCTACAGCAAGAGTTCCCTGCTGGAAACACAAGAATATTTGTTTCCGGCCCAGTGCTAGTTTTTTTATTACCATGCTCATAAATACTTGCTAAATACAAGTGTTTGAATAATTGATTAAAAAAAAAAGAAATATCGTCGGAAAACACGATCAGTATCGCCAGTCATGTTATTCCTACCTGAACCAACAGGTTTTAGCAGTGGCATCACTACGCCTAACTGTGGTAAGCATACACAAATTTGAGTGTAAAGGCCTACTTGATACCTACCTACTCGAGCCCAAAGAAAGCTCGGGTTGATATCGAAACCCTGGCAACAGCGTATTGGGAAGCGCAACGAAGTGAGATAGCGACGTGAGTTTGTGATCATCGTTAAAGTCACAGTGACATTCATAGTGAGATTACGTGACAGAATCTCACTGTGACTTGAACAATGATCTCCGAAACTCATGTCGCTATCTCACTCTGTTGCGCTTCCCAATTTGCTACAATAGACCACATTCAAAAAGTCATTCCAGAGACGATTAAAATCGTGTGTGCAAATGCTTCTCTTATGGGGCTGCATTTTAAAAAGTCCTTATTGAATCTGGATTAAGCCTTTTTGAATGTTGTCTATTAAATGATGTCATAATTTTGTATGGAAGAAAGCATGGAAAACCGAACGGTTTGGCATGCTGGATACACCGGTTCACGTGAGATCACCAAAGTTAAGCAACATTGCGGTGGACCAAAGTTTGGATGGGTGACCATTCATACCAAGGTCCATTTCTGTTTGGTAGAGGCTGGAGGGTTTGAAGTTAGTGCGACAGCTTCACTCCCCTTGCAATCCGCCTCAACAGTACGGGTTAGTGGAGGAATCCCATGCTGTTCGAGTTGTACCGTCCTTCGGAAGGGACGTTAAGCGGTGGTCCCCTTGGTGC
>QKMV01001263.1:0-12052 GCA_003287335.1 Lednia tumana
TAATGGTCGAACTGATGAGAAATCAAGACCTAGATCAAGATCTAGCCTTAGCATCAAGACCTAGACCTAGACCTAGAGTTAGCAATAGACTGATAAAAACAAATTCGGACACAGCCTTAGTTGCAGTAATTAAAATAAAACTTCAAATCAGGTGGGTTTTCCCAGTTGCCCCTCACCCACAGGTAGGTATTCGATAAAAATTTCTAAAACTTCTGTAAACGAAGTTAAATTGGATTATAAAATTGGATTCATACCGCATGATTGAAAAACACCTCATTATAGCGCACTATCTGCCTTGCAAACGGGAGGTCCAACGTGCTATTCATACCGATCGCCGTAACCCGAACCCAAACCCAAACCCAAACCGTTGCCTTAGCCGTAGCCCGAGCCCTAACCAGCCCTTAACGCTCATCTCCCCTTACCATAGCTCTAACCACTATTCGCATATTCCAAACTCCTAGATTGTACCTCTCAAAAGACTTCTCGTCAAAAGCCATCAGGTATATTTAAATGTCAACGCGTATAAATAAGCCACGTGGTTCCCCATGTTCCCTCCACACGAGTTTGTGGGTACCGGAACCGTTTGTCAGCGAGGCTTTGAGAGCCACACAGCCGGGTTCGACGCCATGTTTGCACCGACGCTTGCGGCCGTCGGACGATGCATCTTCGTGCGTCGCGACGCTTCATCATGGCATTACAAGGCGTCGCGCGGCGAGGCGTGTTTACACGCTCGTGGCGTCGCCGCGTTCAGCGTTCGATGCATCACGCTGTAGATTCAAAGGCGGGGCCGTTAGCTGGTTTAATGGGGATTTGCATGTGAAAAGGCTCTGTTAGCTTCATGATGCAGCGAAGTAGTGCTAAAAATGATGTCAATTAATCGACCGTTTCAACCCATGGATGCATCTTGAAAATTGCGCCCTCTGGAGCTGTTCAAATAAGATACTAAATAAACGTCAGTTATCGCTTGCTTAGCTCAGAGGTTAGAGCTTTTGCCCGGTTAGCCAAAGGTCCGGGGTTCGAGTCCTCGAGTAAGCAGGTATTTTTGAAGTGATTATAATATTCTTAAAATTATTACTAGCCGTGTATTTGGCTTTTCATGTTTAATCCTTGTCGTCAGTTATTGCTATTACCATATGTGTTCGATTAATTGATAAAGCGTTCTCATACCTCAATATAGTGCCAAATGATAGCTGAACACTACATTTTTCTTTTGAAAATCTTGCATAACATAAACTGGGCTCTTGGCAATGAGGTCCCCAAACCGTTGAAAACTGTGCGTACTCGGGCTTTCCGAAAATGATGCTATTTTTAGGTCAAAGTTTGCTACTGTCCGTATCCTTGTAATTCCTTAGACAAGCTGGATGCACCATTCTCGACTAAAATTCCATGCCAAACAATATTTTGAAAGATCTATGAATTATTGATGATTTCTGCTAGAGCGCGCACTATAAGTTTCTAACCGGTTGTTTGGGCAAAGTTCGGCGCGTGGAAATATCCCCACGGAGAGACACAACAAATGCATTTGAAAAAACAAGCTCTTTTGCAATCACTTCAAAATTGGGTGCATCATGAGTTAACGCCTAGCTACACCTGGGAAGGGTTTGTCTCTGCGTTACAATGCACTTTTTATACGAACAAGTGCTTCATTTCATGTATATATACGCGAAATTCCACCATTATAGAGAGTAATATATTAACTACTATATGCTTAACTCTTTGAGCTTTACTAAAATGATTGACTTAAAAGTTAAAAGTACGGTGTTTAAATCACCACATGGATTATCACCCTAGTTAAAAATGTCCTGCAGGCGAACATCACTAGACATCTCTGATTAGTTCCAGTATGGTGGTATTGAGGGCTTGCAATAAATGGTAAAAAAACAGCCTCAAAATAGCAACGCAGGCTGACAGTAAGAATTGAATTTAAGATTTGAATAACCCATCCATAACAAAGCACAGAATCTGTGCATCCTATACGGTTCGTCGTTTCTGAGATTGGTAATTGATGGCAGGAATTACAGAGATTCATTTTTTCAAGTACCTAGCTCTCTAATTCTTCAATATTCTCCGCGAACTTTTCGAACGAGTCTCCCTGAACGAGCCTTGTTGAACCAATTTCCAGGCCAGCTGCACGCGCATTCACCAACACGAACGAAACAATATCTCTTCGTCCTGCAAGCAGCAGGATAATTGTCAAAACTCGAGCGAAATCTCACCGTGCGTTGATATCCACCCAAGTACCATTTCGTTAATTGATCCCGTATCCTTTGTCGAAGATAATTACAGAGACCCGTGCCGAGGTTCGCGCACTACCACACACAGACCCTTTGAGCTCCGCGAAGAACAAAAGAACAATTGTCGAGAATCATTCAACGGAGATCGTGACATAACCAGCCTACATGGTCGTTATGCGGGGCGAAGTGGAAAATTGTACGTCCCTAACTTATAGGTATACGACGACGACGACGACGACGACGTCGACGTTGACGATACTAACACTCGGGGCAGGTTAACCTCTTCGAAACACGGCATCTCTTGAATGCTCGTCGCAAACAGCTAGTCCAGTGAATAACGGCTATCATTTCGTATTTGACAAAAATCATGCGAACAATACGGCACAAGATGTCGTCGAGAGTTTTATCCAAAAGAGGGTGGCAGGTGGGTGCGCACACAGGGTGCAAACCCGGGGTAAGGGGGGGATGAAGTGTCGCGTTTGGAGCACGCGAGATTCGTTGGTGTCGGCGATGGGTGTGGGGGGGGGGGGGGGGGGGGGGGGGGGGGGGGGGGGGGGGGGGGGGGGGGGGGAGAGGACGGGGATGGGCGCATTGGGCACAATGTCGTGATTTGTGGCGGCCGCCGGGACGGTTTCAAAAGACTTGGGTGGCTGGCGAAAGTTTCACCTGGAGAAGAATGTCAGGTGTTTCTTTTCAGCCCGCCGCCCGAGAGCGGGCGGGCGCTTGCAGTCGCGTCGGTTGAATGCTGATGATATTGCTAAATAGATTAGGAAGATAAAGTTTGGTTCGTTTACCTGGGGACGTGGTGGTCCCTGCTTTGCTGCCTCGTGACGTACAATGTGGGAGAGCGGCGCGGATTTATGGCCGAATAATGTAAGAAAAATGAGTGCAACGTCGTGTTTTGTTGAGTGTAATTTGAGTCGCGTGGTCGCGCGCGTCCACGCGACGGGTAGAAGTGTAGTTTTCAAGTTTTCGGGGAAGAAAAAAATTGGGGGGATGGGCAATGAAAACTACATCAGAAGCTGACAAGATATTAAATGTTGGGGACTAATTAGTGCATTATTTTCTTTTAAGGATAATATGATCAGTTATCAATTCTATTTGAACGTGTCAAACTATGAAATTATACACACGAATGCTATACTATTCAAGTGTTGTTATTTCCATGGCACGGCCATCTCTTTGACCAAAATCCCATTCCTAATTCTGACTCCACGTAGCTCATTGGAGGCCATGCTGGAATTTGAAGGTACAAATAATGTGTGAAGGTAATCCAAACAGAAATAACATTGTAAAACGTGTGAAAAACACAACAAAGTAATAACTACCAATAACGAGACTTCGCCAAACCCCAACGTACACTCTAGAGCGCCTTGCCACGAAGAAGCCAGTGCAAATATTAGCCCCGAAGTGTTCCATATCTACACTACTTCTTAAATCATAGAGCACTTGCCAAATACTCATGTGTTGGGGGACACAAAACATACAGCCGGGTCAACCTCCGTCACCCAAGTTAGTTACCCCAGACGGCAAAGTGAATCGAAACTTGCAATAATCCCTACGAATCGACTCTCGCCCCTTAACACTCGCCGCCTCGAACTCCAACTCCAAGAGATCGGCGCTCTCTACGCTGCCACCAGACACCGGCGTTGTCTTCGCATATATCTTCCAAACTACCTTATTAGTCGGCACTAAATTAATAGCTCCATTAATATCATCGTATATGCGCCGGGCTCATTGCCTCGCGTGGCCATTAAAAGAATGCATGTGCTAAGGCATAATCTGCCGGCAGTGTTGCTTCGGGGCAATTTGAACCCCAACAGTCGGGAGCGGAGCGGGGCGAAGAGGGGAGCTTTGTTGTGTGCCGAGTACCGACACAATCCGTCCGAGTCAATTGCACGTGTAATAAAAGCAAGTGGTATTTACTTGAAGGTCTCTTGTGATATTATGAAATGGTGTAAACCTGCGCAAGTAATTTTACTACTTTACAATTTCTTCGAGAGTATGGTGTCTGCTTACTGTAATATGTCGTGTAATTAGAACTGACCGTCTTTTTTTAGTACCGACTGGGCATGGCGTCGTGGAATGTGAAAGAATGTTGGAACGACTTTCGGGACACATTTAGAAAACGAGCCGATTGGAAATGAATTATTCTTGAATCCAAATATTGTTTTAATTGTGACAGCATTTACATTTCTGATTCTGACAGTTTCTGAGATAAGTTCTTGTATAGTTCTGTAATTGAAGATTACGCCAGATAATTGGCACATACATGGCCGAGAACCCAGAACAGGTTTTATTTCTTACAAAACACTGATGACGTGCTAGGCATTTTAGTGACCTTGTTCAGTAACTTTTTGGGGGTTCATTTCCATGGAAAGTGAAACAAGCGCTTATATCCTCTGTGCTAGAGGTATAGACTGTATTTTAAAAGTATACGTTAGTCACTGAAAAAAGATACTGAATAACTAATCAGTAACTAGTCTAATACCTGGATAATAATTCAGCAATCGATTACCTGGTCACCGTTGGCCGAAGTTATCAGCCGCACTTTGGCATTTGCTAACGAGAGATTAATTTTTTACATTGCTATGAAAAAATCCCCTTGTAAAAACCCCAACCCACATACGACGCACTGGTATTCCTGGCTTATCCAACAACGTGCGACACGCAATCACACATTTTTGAGTACAGCATCTTACACCAAATACAAATAGTAGCTACATAAACGCAAACTCCTACTACAACCCCAGTTCGACGTTTCGCATTCGTAAACACAGAAACCGGTGTCCACATTTCCTAGGTGCGATTGTACGGGTGTATAGTATTAGTCCCCTATCTTTGCATAACACGAACCTCTTATAATCCTACATTTTCTTAATGTCGACTATTTTAATTTCACCCATAAGAATGGTTATTACTAAAAATAGTATCTCTGCTCGCGAATCGCAAGAGCGCACGGGGTCTGAGAGATAAAGTGTCTTTCGCTCCTATATCCACTCCTTCCCGGGGCATCCATGTAGGGCGGATGGGCGGGTGGGCGGGTGGGCAAAGGCGGGAGCGACTCGGGCCCATCCAGAATCACCCCGGCCGTTTGGTATTTACTCCCGGGGATAATCAAATGTATTTTGCATACGAATCGCATAGAGATAAAGGGTTCGTACTTATATCTTAGCTATGTAGTGATGTCGGATTTTACCGTTTTAATCGTTCGCCTCTCGCTCTCTCTTTCGTCGTCGTCGTCGACGTCGTCGTCGTCGTCGTCGTCGTCGTCGTGAAGTATAAAGCAAAGGAGAATACGCCATGTTTTTAGAGATAACAGCGTTTCTTATGGCATCGCAAGGTGCCGCGTTTTCGTAAACTTTTGTTTGGAGTTCGGCTAGCGTTGAGGGAAATAGATCGAGCAATAGCATGGGCGATCGCGTTCGGCGTGGGAATAAGACCGTTAGGTAGTCACAGTCTTTGGTTGCACGCAACCGAAAAAACGAGAAGCACGTAATTTTCATAGCGGCCTAATCGGACGAGACCAAATCGTAAAGAGCCTAACCTGATTAAAATTTTAAGACTCCAGTCCTCTGTCTAATTTCAGCACTAGTTTTCAAAAAAACTGTTAATAAATGGGTTTAACTGCTGAAAACTGCTAACAAACAAACTGCCAACATTTCGCTAACTATATTGACAGCTTCCTCGGGGCGATTGTCCGGACAATCGTCCGAAATGTTGGCAATTTGTTTGTTAGAAGTTTTCAGCAGTTTAACCTATTTATTGACAGTTTTTTTGAGCCAAACCTGATCATCTGCAATACACCTGAAAGAGTCATCTCGCCATTTAATAATTCACGTTCGTAACTCCAACCGAGGAATACCGAACATATGATGTAAGTTCAAAAAACATCCGCAATGCATAAGTAGAGCAATCAAACTGCATCATATCAATAAATCATGACCGCTGCGGAAGCAGACCGACCCCATTCCATGTCGAAATATTGCGACACAATCAAAGTTTGCACATTAGCTTGCAAAAAAACTGGAATGTAAAGGGAAAAGTTGATTAACCCAACAAAGCATACTGCTATTGCCGTGGATAATACTATTATTCTGTAAGAGAATCATTGAGAACGCAACGGTTATGTGTGCTTGCAAAGAGAGTGCTGTATTGATTGCCACGTGCGGAATAATAAATGTCAAGGGATGACCGAAATTAGACGACGAGTGTATGAGGAGTCAGATAAAAGTTTCACTGGAACTTGACTTTGGACAGCCGGGATAAAGACAAACGTCCAAAAAAACTCGCCTTTTCTTGTTTCAAAAAGCATTGTGTGCTCTAACAATTGTATTAAGTACACAAGAGCATCGTGGTTTTTGTAGAGGCGGGAAATGTCTTCACAAAGCACTGACAATGCAGTCAAACGTGCTTTGGCCTAGATATATAAGACGTCCATGGATCATCGATATGCCACTAGTCACTTCCTGTTATGGGGAAGAGCGTGTGGAAGTTAGCACAATGTAAGCGAATAGATTAACAAAATTTAACATATTCCTAGAACGTATAATTATTCGAAAGGGAAAGAACATCTTGTCTTCAGCACATGTTAAATCAGAAAAGTGTTCCATACGACCTTTTAAAATCCATCAAACGGGAGAGATTTCGTGACAGCACACTGAAATTTGAAGAAAACGCCCATAGTTTTACCGACGAATTCAGTTAAGTCTTCGAATTACGTTACCTACACATAAAAATACGACAAAACGTGTCTGTGTTTCAAAACAAATCTGAAGTATGCAGGCTACCCGAAGCGTTCAACCGCCTTTCTTCAAATCGGCCAAACCACCAAGTCGTCGACAATGTCTCGACATCAACATCAGAATCATGAAGCTAACCGGTATTTGGCCAGAAGACGGCGAAACATCTCGCGCGTACACAGTCCGACGACTGCTGCTCGGTGTTTGGATATTCACCGCGATCCTCACCTGCCTCTGGATGGCAACAAACACACTCAACTCGCAGCTGACGCTACAAACGCGCATCGACAATGTCTTCATGCTGCTAGTTTTCGGAGAAACTACATTCAAGACAGTGACCATCGTATGGAAGATTAAAGACATTCGGAAGATCATCACGTTCATCAGGAAGATGCTTGAAGATAACCGAGCAAAGGGGGCAGAAGTTGCCGTTGTGGAGAGGTACAAGAGGATTGGCGAGGTGTTCACTTGGAGCTTCTGGATTTCTGTCTCTTTGTGTGGGCCACTGTTCGTGCTTAAGCCACTGTATGCTGGAGGAATGCAAGAGGAGAAAGGTTGGTAAAACTGCAGACAATTTTTGGTAGCATAACTAAGTGTTGCCATTGACAAGGATGTAGCATTAAAAGCCAAATAGGCGGCTAGTAATAATTTTCAGAATATTAAAATCACTTCAAAAATACCTGCATACCCGACGACTCGAACCCCGGATCTTTTGAGGGTAGCAAAAGGTCCAGGGTTCGAGTCCTCGAGTAAGCTAGTATTTTTGAAGTGGTTTTAATATTATTAAAAGTGTGGCCATTGTTTCATGTTTCCGATTACTATTTGGAGCGCCCAAAATGTGTCCAGTGCGTCAACTCTTTGGGAAGAAATACAGAAGAGGAAATGAGTAGGAATGGAATGCTATGTCCTAAGTCTCACGAATGGTGGTCGAGTATGACAGAAAACCACACTAAACAAGCTGCTCGCCAAATAAAAAGAAAACTCACTGACACCGTGATGTGTTCGACATTATATCAAATTCGCTTTTTGATTTTTTGATTGATGTAGTGGGGCTTAACGGCGCCTCATCTGCGTGGCTATCATTCGCAAACACGGACTTCACGGACACGTAGGAATATCAAAATCCAATTCTTTGCACCACGTGCGTTTCGAAATTCAATGTTTTCCTAGTCCCGATTTTACGATTTCACAACTTTTCTTAACCTTGAGTTACGAGGTAATCTTTTGTCACAAAATTAACTCCATGGATGTGATTTGCTGTTGTCATGGCAATAGCAATTTAATCCTACAAATAACTCTAAGCTCAGAGTTAAGTTGTAAGGAAAGTTGTTAAACTAGCCCTAAGCAAAAAAAACATTTAACCCTCCTTTTCACATATCTTCTAGGCATTAGTCGCTTCCTCCCACTCGAAGGCTGGTATCCCATCGACGTCAACTACCCCGGGTTCTTCGTCCCATCGTTTCTCATGCAGTCGTTTTTCGGCCTCGGTACCGCCGTCAACCTGGTCACAGTAGACCTACTCGCCGTCTCCATCCAGCTAATCATTATCGGGCAATTCAAGACGCTTCAGCATCGCCTGATGAACCTAGAGGTAGGTTCTCTTTTCTCAAGTCGCCTAGATTTCAGAGTACAAACTCCTCTGATATCTCAGCGCATCATTCTCAAAGAATTGATCTTCCAGACGCCGCTTATCTCCCCGAGAAGGATTCGGTTACAATTCACCGGCCAGTAAGAATATCAGCCTGTGCTGTTTTAATGTTCACGGGAATAAACGACTTATTCCAGCCAAGAAAAGACAACTAGATACACCTACTAAGAAAAGTCATATGGATTGTGACTGCCCGATCATGTGTGGGTTAAATGCTGAAGCCAATTTGATACAAATTTGGGTGTTTGATACAAGTTGGCTTTGGCATTTAACCAAGATAGGATACAGCAATCACAACCCAAGTGGCTTTTCTTAGTAGGTGTATCTAGTATTATTTTCTTGGCTGGAATAGGTCTATAATGAAGTGGTATAGTGTTCCTCGGCAGTGCTCTCTTTCGTGCCATTTTCTGGCCCCAAAAAGGGCCTTAAAATACAGTTCTCGTTCAGAGATTACACTAGATCGTGGCTAAATATAGTGCACTTCATGACATAAATTCATTTTGATAGTGGCGAATTGATTTGAAATTTAGGGAGGCACCGTTTTGGGAACTTGGTACTAACTTTCTGTGTAACCATTTCCAAGGACGTGAACCACATTGGCCATCTCCAGGCTGTGCGTGTTGAGCGGTGTTGCCAACCCTCCACATCGCAAATTGGCCGACCGACAACAAGATATCTGCACGTGGCGACGCAGAAAGGGAACCGCCGGACTCTTCGCTGGAGGCACGCGGACGTCAACCCGAGGGAATGCGTTGGGAGGCCGTTTTCGATCGAACAAGCAGGTGCCACAACGGAAGGCGAAAGGCAACTCGTGGCCTGCGTCCGACTTCACCAAGACTTGTTCAGGTACTCAATTGACAATCATTCAGTGAGAATTGCGAAATAAATATCATTATTGACAAGGATTGAACATTTTAAAAGCCAAATACACGGCTAGTAATACTTTTAAGAGCGTTAAAATACTCTTCAAAAATACCTACTTAGGGCCGGTTTTTCAGTGGCCCGTTAAATACCTGACGCTCCGTTAACTTGTTATTACCATGGCAACAGCCAATCAGATGTCTTGATTCTTATCCTAACGGACCGTTACGATTTAACGGACCACTGAAAAACCAGCCCTTACTCGTGGACTCGAACCCCGGATCTTTTGCTTATCGGGTATTCTAATCACTGAGCTAAGCAAGATGGTTAGATTAGCTGGTAACAAGTGGTTAGAGCATTTTCCCGGTAAGCAAAAGGTCCGGGGTTCGAGTCTTCGAGTAAGCACGTATTTTTGAATATTCTTAAAAATATTCTTATTCTTGGTTTCAAACTTAACGAGGTCATTTGAAAAAGGTTAGTTAGTGGATTCGCTGTTTCGGAAAACATAATCAGCTTCCTTATAAAATTCTTCATGTCTAGTTCCTAAACTAAGCACTGGTTTTAAAATTACTGATTACAAATAGGGTCGAATGCGAAGAAATCCTCTTATTCACCCAACATTTCGTAAAGTCTATTCCTCACTTCTAGTGGGGAAACAATTCAGGAAAGAAATATGGAGTACACTGGACGAAACGTTGGATGTTTTAGCGGATTTTTCAGCATTCAGCTCGGTGTGTACTCAGTTTATTTGATAAACAGATATATTAAAACGAAAATAGTGAATAAAATGATGCAATGAATTGAACATGTGTAATGATTTTAATGCAATGCCGATTTACGATATGTGTGCGTCCATTCCAGCCTAATCGACACCTTCCGTAACATTTTCGGACTCATTTTCCTGCTGCACAGCTACATTACAAGCGTTCTCGTATGCACGGTGGTCTTCTCAATGTTCAAGGTAACACAACACCGTTCAATTTCGTCCATCGCCTAACGGACATGCTTTACCGTCTTAGCTCTGTCTCCTTCGTCGTTCATACCAAGCTTTGTCGAATACGTTTAGTCGAGTTAGTTAGTTAGTTAGTTTGATTGTTTGTTTGTTAGTTAGAGTTTTTTAGTGTGTTTGTTAGAAGTTTTCAGCAGTTTAACCCATTTACCTACTAACAGTTTTTTTGAAAACGTTTAGCCGAAAGTTGGAGAGAAAAGTATAGCGTAGGTCTCTCACCAGTGTTGTAATCAAATAATCTGGCCAACAAAGCTGAAATATGCTCCCAAACATGATGATGTTAAGCGATGTTTGCTTTATTTGAATTATAAAAAGCAAAGAAAAATAAAATTAAAAAAAAAACTTGACGAGAGACCTTAGTTACACTTTATCTGGCACACTCACACGCTAACCGAAGGTATCTTGCGCGGTTGAGTCAGCGTAAGTCGACAAAATTTGGTCCGCCGATATTTCCCGTACGGTTTGCCGTATTAATGCATAGACCTGTCAGCGTCACAGAAGAGTGTTTCTCCTGTCGTATTCGACCTTCTCTACTTATCTCCAATTGCTATGGCTAGTCCTTTACCACAGAACACGAACGCCATCGTATATATCTTCTTTTACTCCTATACGTGATCCCTCACGACAAACATACATCTGCTTAGGAGCCTATGTGATCACGCCGATTTGCAATACAATCTTACCAGGATACCCACAAATCAAAGGACGCGACGCTGCAGACTAGCGGTGTGATCAAGAATCTGAACCAGAAATACTCGTTTGGCAGCCAAATTCGCCTGCACAGCGTTCTCGGAAGTCGTCACTGGATGCCTGCTGGTAATATGGCCGCTAAACTAGATTTTCTGGTTCAGATTACTGAGCTAGCGTACAGTTTCACCGGGTAAGCAAAATAGGCTCCTTAAAGTATCCACTCGAACGCTGAGCTGTTCAAACACTGAATTGTGTGCATCCCCGGCCTTCAGACGAACTCGGGGTCATTGGACGTGGCCACCACCCTCTACTGGATCTACGTGCTGGTCAACGGAGTCATCATGGTTGCAGGACATTGCTGGTGCGCCTCGCATATCGCCTTCGAGGTATAGTATCCGATAGAAAGTCGTTCAGTAGTACAGAAATATAATTTATACAGGAAGTAGACCCGGGTACACCCAAAAAATTATTAACTTGGCTGACTATTAAATTCTTAAGACTCATGTCTTGTGCCTAATTTCAGCACTTGTTTTAAAGAAAACTGTTAATGGGTTGAACTGCTAAGAACTACTAACAAACAAACTGTCTTTGAACATACTGCCTTTAAACAAACGGCAGTCTTAAAAAAAACTGTTAATAACTGGGTTAAAATGCTGAAAACTTCTGAAACTAAACTGTCTAACTAACTAAACGGCATTTTAGTTTCAGTTAAGTTTTCAGCATTTTAACCCAGTTATTAACAGTTTTTTTTTAAACTATAGTGCTGAAATTATAGTCAGGAGATACGAGTCTCAAAAAAGTAAAAACGGCAGTTTGTTTGTTAAAAGTTCTCAGCAGTTAAGCCCATTTACTAACAGTTTTTTTTTAA
>QKMV01001264.1:0-13425 GCA_003287335.1 Lednia tumana
GAAGGGGGGCGGGGGGGGGGACGAGGGGGAGATTTCCGTATTGAATGAATCACATGAATGGGTGTCTTCAGTTTCACCTTCTTAGTTACACCAATTACTACATAAAACAAGGCGGCTAAATCTGAATACTTCTGAAGTTCAAACCCAAGGTTTGCTTTAGCCGTTCACGAATAAAGCACGTTACATGTTTCTGTCAGATACGGCGCGAGGTCGGCCCACGTTACACCCCCAAATCGGCAAACAGTGACCGTTTACTATTTTCATGAGAGTCAAAATAGGTTAACTCTTTAGCTTTACTATCGGATCATCCAATCTTCGATAGAACGTGATAGTACGGAACCGAGTTTGAGCATGAAATTGCAGACACATCAATGCTTCTCTACTCTTTTTGTTTTCCAACCTAAGGTCTGACTTGACTATTTCTGCAGTCGACGAGTCTTCCCCAATTTGCGAGATCATGTTTTCATAAGTGTGTTGTAAATCTCCAGCATGCAGTTGTAGCTTTCATCCCCCCCCCCCCCCCCCCAGTTGTAACACGTCACGTTGCCTAATGTGGCAATATCGATTGGGCCCAAGACTGAACATAATGGTTTATTAATGAACGCATTCGGATCGCTGACAGTTTCGGGAAGGTCAGGGATAGCCAGATGAGTAAGGGTGTTACCCTTAACGGTACCATGCGATTCAACCCTTAATGCATGGTTGCGTAATCAAATTGAAAATAGACACCCCCCGAACACGAAGTGAAAACCGGTGAAACAAATTTCATACGCTTTTTTGATGAATCGAAGCAGTCTCTTTCTGAAAGACAGTAGTTTACGAAAGCGGTTGGTCTAGGTGGGATTTTCTATTTCGGTTTTTCGATCAAATTATTCTATTTCGTGGCATCGGTTAATGTGGTGGCGGATCTCGTGAGTGTACCCATTAAATGTTCGTGTCGGTGGATGATCAGCTGACCACTAGAGGTCCGGTGATTCGGGTGTGGCCCGTTGAAGAAAAAACACGCCAACTTATATGACTATGTGAGTTGCAGTCTAAATTATTAATAATTGCTATCGCTGGGGGTTTGGGTGAAAAAGCTGAATATGGGGGAAGGTAATGTGTTGGTAGACAATAGATGATGGTTCGGTAAATTAAAAACAATCAGCTACGGGATTGTTATTCATTGGTAGGTATAGGTATTGAAAGATGACTTGCTAAACAAAAAATACTCCGACTCCAAAGAATTCTTATCGAGTGGTGACGTAGTCTCTCTTTGACAACATCTTTTCTCACATTGTCATAAAATCATTTGTCCTTCCTTGTGAAGATGCGATGCGACCAGCACAAAATAACTGGTCAGTTTTACCTGTGTTTTACTCTATGGGTGGCCGATTATAGTCCTGCAGTGTACATCTTTACACTTGCTATTGCCAAAGAACTTTGAGGGTATATAATTTACTTTGTGGTTGGAACCCTTCGGACAAGAAATAGACCACTAATAAGTGTGAGACGGCGCCAATTGTGCAGGCTATCGAGACAAATGTTTGAGAGATGTACGGTTAGAGTTATTGTGACAAATTTCTCTACAGTCGAACACCCCCTAAATACAGTGTATTGACAAGAGATTACAGTCAGAGTTATATATGGTCCTGGGGATGGTTTGAATGAGGTATGGACAGCATGTTTTCTTTATTCGGGAGGTGATTGTGCGGAATGAAGAAGGATGTTTCTTAGTTGTTCGCTGGACAATGGTCAGGAAGCTTTCGGATGCAATTGACCATCTCATTGTTGCCTTTCAGATAATAGAAACATAACACAGAAACGCATAAAAAAGTGCGACATCATTTGAAAATGAACTGAGGTCTTGCAGACTATTAGATAACATTCTGAAGAATGTGCAGGGACATCGTTTTCTTCTGCAGGTATCTTTCGATATCAAGTGGCACTTTTATTGCGCAAACTTCCTGCCAACTCAATTTACCTATCGATCTAATAGGTAGGTAACTGATTTTTAAAAAGATCCACCGCTTCAGTTCTCACGGCTGAATCCGTGTAGTTTTCTTGCTAGCATTTTATTGGGGGCTTCATCGACATTCGATGGCCGCAACCCCTAAAGATCCACCCTCTTAGCACTTTCTTTGACGTGTTCAAACACCGCCGATGGTCAATCTTTTGAACGGGCGCCGATCTTTTCTTTGGTCCATCATCATTCGTCTGGCTGAAGATTTGTGAAAGAGCGCCGTGATTCTTGAAAAAGTCGCGATGACACTGACAGCCGAACTGTCATAAAGAGGCTTATAAAGTCTTGTTATTGCAGACTATTGAACTTTCCAAAGAAAGTTAATGCAGGGTAGCTACTAGGTTTAGGGAAAACTTGCTTCATTTTTGTAGACTCGACTCAAACTCAGAACACAGCTTTGACAATATCTCTGACTATAACAGTTTTAAAATCACACAGAAAGTGGTTTACATACAGCACGATTCCGATTCCGGTATCAGTCTTTCTTCGACCGGGAATAAATCTGGAAGCGCTCTCATGCGGACGAGACCTTGTAGTTTTGACCCGACTGTCCTCGCGGCTTCCGTGTTGAAACGACTGCTGCTGCTATCCAGTGGAGAGCTTGTGCAACCACCCCCTACTACTTTGAGAGCTAGCCACGTGACGAGGGGGTGAATCCTCTCCCTCTATTGATAAGGGTTATCACTATCAGACAAGCTCTGTACAGATCGGTCAAGGTGTGATATCAACGTGGGTTCGTTTATTAGCCGTAAGCTTGTTCATCCGCTCTGTCACGTTCTTATCAACTGTTTTCCATCGATTTCATTGAAAACGGACCATTTTTTATCGCTTGAATAGGATTTTTTCAAGATAAAATGATACCCGTTTGATCCGTGCCTCTATGGGATAAACTGTGATCACGTTTCTCAGCCCTAACAAGTAAAGGTGTGTCAAAGTTGCAAAAAATGATCGTGCAAATAAATGGTTATAATTTCACTAAGTTAAAGGCTATTAGATAATTATTAGAATTAACCGAACTGATATCAACAAAACATTAGTTAAATCCACACATACTTCATCATATAAAAATGATAAAATATAGTAATTTTAGCGAAAGGTAATAGGTTTTTCATGATCGGAGCAGGATTTTTGTTTCGCCGTTTATAACAGCAATTTGCCAACGTTTTTGGCGTTCATAGCATACATTATTATTGACCATGATAAGCCGATGCAAATTTATGTTTTCCATCAAAGCTTTGTACTTTTGCCCGTGATCATGAGCACGTAATGACAAGTTTATTTATGTATCCATTTATTCGTAATGCAATAAAGGATTAACCTGAGACGGTGAAGCAATTAGTCGATCATGCAGCTAGCTACCACAAGTCACAAATTGTATCCGGCAAGGTGCGAGATTCTAAAGATTGCGGTTGGTTGTGGAAAATGTTTTGCACAGTCGTGTTTTGTCGGTGTTGTTCAAAAAGTTATAACCGAAGACGTTTCACCGCGATGACAAACCCAAGTTCATATAGTAATCGCACCGCGTGGACAAAAACCTCCCTGCGTCAAGGATCCCGTACCAAGAAACTGTTAATCTTGTTAAACCTTCTCCCAATTTGTTTTTGTATGATTATCAATCTCTTTTGTTTTTAAAAGCGTGGATCTGTGAAAGGGATGCATAGCTGTTGTGAAAGGGTTGCTCACAAGGGTAGATTTGGCGCGTGGACTGGATTAAGTCGTCAGACTATTTTTTGTTGGAGCTATATATCCATGCAGAATGCACTTCCAAATAAAATAACTATAACGCAAGCTGATAGGTACCCATTTAAATGTTTGATCAATGCGATTGATAAGGTTGGTCGTAGTGACAGATTGCATTGCACCTATGAGCAATTAATTAAACTTTCCCGCCCTTATGTCAATAAACCGCGAGTGCCACTAAAAAGGAAGATACTATGCTATATTTACGATCAGACGGTTTGCTTATCGCTATCGATTGATAAAAAAAATTGAAGGAAAGGTGTGGGATCCGTGCTGTAGAGATTAGCAAATATCTTTCATGTGATAATTTAGGAATTTGGAAATACTTTCCTGCATGTTTCATTACTAATATTACAATCTTACGAGTTCTAGCTAGACTATGGCTAATTTCGAGTATGGTTTTTATCTCTGGTATTTTGGAGTTGATTTCGAACTAGTTACTCGGTAGACATAGCTAATAATAAACCACGCATGCCCATTCCTTACGTAAAGTGTAGGACTTTTTAGAACCAATGCTACTGACGGCAAGCGAGCCAAACACCAATAATAACAACATGTCACTAAAAAATGCATATTTTCAACCTTGTTTCGTTACCCATACTCATGCTGTAAAGTAATCTCGCCTGAAATTGAGTGTTTGTTTTTTGTTTCTGATAATTGTCCTTGCTTGTTTTTTTTACCCCTTTGACAACAGGTAGTTAATTATATTCATACCCTTAGCAAACACATCTCAAAATTAAAACTTGAACCCTATCATTAAAAACGCTGTAACCTGTGATCTAACACAGTTCAAATTGCAAACTTGGTGGGTGAAGAAGCCTGAGAAGTGACAGACAATTCAGGTTTTTGTTTCAATTTATAAGTTAGATAGTTTTGAAGATATAAGGTTTCAAATGCGAAGCTACGAAGTCCATACGATGCCGAAAAGGTTCAATGAAGGATGCGGGTTTTTTTGATCTTTTTTAAGTTAAACGGTAGTTACCAACAGGCTTGTCAGCCTGCATTATAATAAAGCACACAGTGACCGCATAAATGTGTATTACATGCACTTCATTATGCAGCCACAATAAAAGCACACGATTTTTCTATATCTCGACACCCATAGTGGAACCATTGTTGAAATCGAAAGATGCCATTGTAGCAAATAAAAAGTATGGAATCTTATGAACTTAATTGGAAATTATTAAACTGTATAACAAGGAATTGTGATATTTCAAATGATTGTCAACCCGAATCAAAATGATCTTTGCAAATCGAAACATCTTCAACGTCTAAAATTACAACTTTTCGATTGTTGTCATTTGCAAGACTTTATAGAAAGTAGCTTCTTCATGTTCCTACCAATATGTAACACAAAATAGGATTCTCGGTGAACGCAGAGACTAGAATGACAAGGCTACGGGATAATGTAGTGCGGGCGAGCCTATAGATCGGGCGCGAGTGCGGGAGTTGGCAAAGTTCGCGGGCAAGACGACGTCAATCGCCGGCGAAACAGAAACGCCGGTCCGCAAGTTGCGCGCTAAAAAAACGCCGTCAGTACAATGCGGCTTGAGTAATTTCCGCACAAAACAATTCTTGTTGCCAGTTAAAAGCACTCTTTGGTCGCTGTAATAACCCACACTATGAAAACACGGTTGACTAACACACTGATTGGTCATTTTATTAGTGTAAATCCAATTGTTGCATCGGAATGTACGTTTGATTTTAACGACATGTTTGCACGTTTCTCTCGTGAATATGCGAATTTTATTTATGCTGATATGAGAAGTGTAATAAACAATGGACTGTTGTTACGGACGTAAATCCAATTTCTTATTCAAAGATATTTAAATAAACATTTTGTCAAAAGCTACTTTTAATGTAGTACTTCTTAAATAATCAATTTTCTTCCGCTTGATGTAGATTATCCGCAATCCTCTTTTTGCACAGTGATAAAGGAAGCTTGCCTGCGTAATAATAGTTTCGCAGAAATTCCGAGCTTCAACTACGAGACGTCCTCACTGCGCCAGAGTCTGACGAAAAATAAGGATTTTTCCGAACTCGTACAGCATTTTATAAGACTCTTTAATTATCATAAATTTTCTGGAGAAAAGAGAGGAAAATCTTAAAAGCACACCCCCTACCAAGCAAGACGCGTCGACTCATTAATTAAAAAACGTGCGATCACGTGATAGTACTACGTCATCACCAACCACCCCCACCCTTATTTTAATTTTTATTCTAAGAGCACACTTTTGAAAGAAAATCTTGTTAGTAAGTTAACCTCGTCGGCAACTTTATAAACCTTATGAAACTGATTTTTTGAAACATAATTAAAAGATTTTGCGAGCATGAAACTTTCAGCTTTCAACACAAAAACACTCGTGCATTGAAGGGTAACAAGTTTAACAGTTTTGATGTTAAGATAATAGATTAGTTTCTAGTAAATTTACCTTGCGCGATTCTGACCGCTGGCATTTTGATCCTCATTGTAGCGGCTATAGGTTGACCAAAACGTGGATAAGTGCGGCGTTCGCCTAGGCCCACATGTTAGCCGCGTATGAGCGTTTGCTCATCACTACGAATAATTCAATCGTCCAGTCGCTGTGAGTTAAATTTACTCCGGTCAGTCTCACAGAAAGTTATCCATTTTTGTGTCCAGTCACACTCTGGCTGCACTGTTTCTGTTTTCCATGTCACTTTTCACTAAATTATCCACAGTACATCCGGAAAATATTTTATAAACGCCCTTATAATTCTCCAATCGTGTCACAAAATTGTCAACACATTTCCTTCCGAAATCACATTTTGCCCAAAAATACGAACACGATTTATTTTGAGCCAAAAAACACGAAATCTTCCTTAAAAACCCCACAAATAACACTCGGTCACTCGAACACTAAACATCCATCAGCCTACATAAACGTGTCACATCCGCAAGTGCCTTCATTGTGTTCGGAAAATTCGCAAGTCCAGTGCGCCAAAATATCTCGCCGGAGTCGCCGGTGACAGATGACCAGAGACCGCTCGGAGTACCAGCGTCACAGCTTCCAACGACGTGACTACACGGACGATACTGTACGTCCCAACTAGTCCGTTCGTACCGACAACTTCCCGCACCGCACCATCCTCCGAACCTTTCCCCTCACTCCTCCGTTACGACGTCCCCTCTTCGTATGCTGCCCTGTGGCCTAGCTTCGTACACCTTCGGCTATGATCGGTAAGTTCGACCACAACTAGCCAGCTAGCTGTCCCCTTATATGAGAATCAGAGGGGTTGAGGGGTGTAAAGGCGCTCTGTGACACAGAGACGTCGTGACGCCATAGTAGTGGATAGAATGTCCGCGGAGCGGCGCGATCGAGCGTCGGGACGCCAATGGTTTGCCCGCTCGCCACCAGAGCGATAGCGACGCCCGTCATGCGTCGATTGACCGACGCCGTGAAGTGATGGTCAGTTGGTCAGTTGTGGTCAGATTTATAGACGCCCACTTTGGTCGGTAACGACGCGCGATTGCGACGCCATGGATCGGGAGGAGACGCAGGAGGGAGAAAACAAAATGGCGAGCGGACTTGTGGTTAAATTTGAGACCACGTGGCGTTGGTTTTATTGTTTACGGCGAAGAAATGCGCTTGCTTCTTGGTGTTGTCACACTTGTTAGTCACAAATGAAAGGTGCTTTTATTTTTCAGTCATAAATCATAAATAACGAGTCTTATCTGGAAGACAAATAGACCGAAGCATCTCTCTCACCGCAATCGGCCATACAATTCTTCCCACTCATGAGTAGTATAAAGCAATAATAATGTCACTCATTATAAGCTATACAGACTAAAGCCAAGTTTGGTGAAAATCAGAAAGCAGACCGATCAATAATAATAAGCGCACTCGCCAACACCAAAAGCGCGACGTATCTAAACTCGTGTTTAAATCTACAGTTAGGCGTCATATAATTAAGGGGCGTGCGTTTTATATGAGAGGTTAGTCTATGTTAAGGATGTCAATGCACCTTTAAACAATAGTTTAATCACATTACCCATTTCTTAATGCATGATATTATTATTCTTTCGAGTAACGACTACATCTTGATAGCTGGTTTCTACTATAATTGAATGGAGGACACTTTTATGGTTGCCATTTATGCAGTGGGAAGATAACCATTGTCGGCGACTGCCTTTGCAATAATCGATCTCACTTCTACGGGTATTCACTTGCACAGTGCAACGGCGATCGGTACAATTACGAGATGAGGGATCGACAGTCATGGCACTGTCATATTGTTGGCAGTAATTGTTGTCAATAATGTACGTGTAGTCTAGTGTTGTCACTGTAAGTGTATGCATCGCATCGCTACAAATATGAATGCAGCAGTGGCGATTTGTACGAAAACGGTGACTGTGAGGACAGGCAGACCATGAGATACTTAGATAATAACATGCAGGTCTATACAACGCGGGTGGTGGCCTGAGGTGGGACTAAGGGGTGGGGGGCCGGGGCCGAGGGCCACACTTACTATTATAGCTGAAAAGTATAATACATATACTCAATTTTAGTTCTGTGGGATGACCAGCAAAACGTAAACTATATAGACTTCAGTTTCAAAGCTGATGTTGATGTAGGATTTGCAGTTATCAAATGGATTCGGGATTGGAAATATATTTGGGAATAACCTTGAAGAAACAGACTAGACTGGAGAGTGGACTGCATTTATGAGGATCCAAAAATCCGCCTGGCAAGATTGGGTTTATAGGATCTCACCGAAAATGGTGATCGTCAGTGATCGGAAATTCGAAAAATTATTTTACAATTAAAACTTTAAAATTAAACACGGTAGCCGTGTGGTTTGGCACCGATCAGTTCTCGTGAAATCACCGATAGCAACATTGCACTGGGCCAGAGGCTGGATGGGTGACCATTTTTCGCAATAATTATATAATTCGGTGCAGGGTTTGAGGAATTACAAAAATTTCACCCTGATATGCCATCAACCTTGCGATAACACGGATTAGTGGAGGAATCCTGCCGTATTTGAGTTCTACCGTCCTTCGAAAGGGACGTTAAGCGGTGATTCCCTCATGGGGCTTTTCGACGCGAAGAGGCAACATATGAGGCACTGAATTTCCCCTCTTCCCCGATAGGCTTATCATCACCCTCGTGATCGCCTTATTGTCACCAATGTCAATAAACCAATGCCAAAGAGCCAGTTGTCAATGCAGTGCGTCGTTAAGCTCTAATCATCATCTCTCAGCAAAATATCTTATATCCTAGCACCCTCGTGATCGCCTTATTGTCACCAATGTCAATAAACCAATGCCAAAGAGCCAGTTGTCATTGCAGTGCGTCGTTAAGCTCTAATCATCATCTCTCAGCAAAATATCTTATATCCTAACACCCTCGTGTTGCAATTATAGGCCAGCTTGACGAGTCGCCAATAAGTGTCGGACAAGCATGATGTTCACATATTTTGCGTTACGGCTGATTTTCTTAATTCCATATTTTTTGCATACTTTCGATTTCTTCGTAAAACTAATCGAATCTTTCGAATCTTTCCAGCATCGAATCTTTCTCATCCAAGTCAAATCAATCATGTTTGATTTATCACCCTGTCCACGTCTGGGATGCAACTGGACGAACATTACATCCAAACCAATTAAATGATTCGCCATAATTCATCACAGACAATCGCCAGGAAAAACGCTAATAAAATGAACAATAAAATATGATATTTTGCTTGGAGTATTGTTCATACACATAAATAATAGTATAATACCGTTGTCCAGTACGATGAGTTACTACTATAAGGAAATGAATAGTTCAAGAATATATATTGTCAAAAGGTGACGGACGTATACAATAAAGAAACTGTCTTTTCTCTAAAAAAATGTTAAAAATATTAATAATAAGTTACCGCGCTCTCCGTGTGATGTTCAGTCACGGACAGATTGCTGTATCCTAGGGAGGGGATGCTGATTGTTGTGATCGTGCAATTTTCATGACTCCACGATGACCTTTGATTGCAATGACACTCTGCCAGTGGGAGATACAATTAGATGTGTTTTTGATTAATGACAAGCTTCAATTAATCCTGCATTTCAATATGCGAGAGTTTTTGTGCGACATCAAGTTTTTTTATCTGTGAACCTATACTTTGGTTGCAAGGCTGTGTGCTTACGATAATTCAGATGAGCCGGTGGAGAAAGAAGATGATTTTTATTAACTTGTTATAGAGCTACATAACCTCGAAAAGAGAATTTACTGCATGCCTGCTTGGGTTGCCGTTGCTCCAACGAAATCGCCGTCACGAATCACGATCCTCAGCAAAATGCACTCGAGCCTCGAAAGTACTCGCACCATTTTTACCAAGCTTCAAGGTAATATAACTGTCGTCACAAGCGTATATCGTTGGGCAGTAACACACAGATTTAACTGGCCATCATGTTTTCATGTTACGCTGAAGTGGCGAAACAATTTCGCATAATAACCGAGAAATTTTCAGCTTTTCAAACCCATTGTATGTAACAAAATTTTTATGGAACACCTTTTATGAAATTAGGGACCCATAAAACACAATCATGCAAGTGCCAGCGTAAGAAATTACTTACATTTGTTTCCATTGCAGTGGTGCGACAAAATGCATTTACCAGCTTCTAATATGCATGTCGAATTGGAGATAAGTCTCTAAACGAGTGAATGCTGAGTACCACCAATCCCTCAATCATCAATCAAAGGTGCATCAACAAATGATTATAACTGTGAAAATGGTCAAATTGCCTTCGCGACAAAGATGTTGAAAAGGTGTTAGACAATGAGCCATAGCTAACACTACATATTGGCAATGGCAAGGCATTCACATTACCTAGCGATGCCTGCTCATGCTTTTCTATGTGCATCATAAACAAATGCGTCGGTACAATGTTCTGATGCTGATTGCACCATTCAATGGTCTCTGCTATTGTCAGTTGACACTGTAATCATTTGATTACACGAGATTGACTAGGATTTCGCGCAATTTAGTTCTACAAATCATGTAATTTTCACGTTTCAACGCGAATAGAAATGTGTTCAAGATGCTAACCAATTATAAAAGTGATTCTTTTTAATTTTTATACATAGGTTAATGATAATAAAGTTAAATATAATACAATGTTTCTTTCTTCCACTGGAAACCGACGCATTTCAAAATGAAAGGTAGTAAAATGTTAATTGTCTTCGATATAACAGCGCATGGCGTTCGTTCTTCTAGTGCCGACCGCAGATGCACAGCTGATAGCTGGAAAGTAATTATGAAATGAAGTAATAAAAGACAATAAAGCGAGCTTCCTACCTTTTGCCCTTTGATCGAACACACTTTAAAGTTTTAATGGAATTCGTGGAAACTGTCGTAAATAGTTTAGCGGTCATTTTTTGATTGAGAATCGCCCGATGGGTCAGCTGGTAGCTGTTTAAAGCTTCAGTTCAAACGTATTTGAGGTCGTTAAAAAAAAATATGCACTCGACTTTAATGCATTGGTAAAGTCAAATATTTGCATACTTCTAGTGTGCTGTCTTGAAGATATATTTTTTTGTTTTGCTTTAGAGAAATGGTCAATGGCTTATGAGAGATCGGCATGGGTATACACCTAACGTGAAAGGTCAACGGATTTTTGCGACGCCGAGACCTGTAAACGATGACTGCGTATTATTCCCAATACAATGTAAGTGCAATGAGATGTGCATGAAGTCTTCTGTTCCGTATCAGCTTAATTCTATTGAGGACTTAGAGAATGACGTTTTTGTTGAGGCTGCAGGATGAATGTTTGTCGAAGGTTTTTTTGAAGGGTGAATTGGACGATGTACTACTTTGATTAGCGTTGAAATTTTCGATCAGGATATTTCATAACAAAATGTGACTATGAAAAAAAAAAGCTGACAAAGTGTGACAGAACTGAGACTAGTACGTGAGTGTGACAAGTCTCACTCAATTTGTTATCAAGATGAGTGACATTTTATCCGCCAATGCTGGAACTTTCGAGTGCTGATCATTTAAAATGGGTATCCGGGCGAATCATTTAAAAACTTGTGATTTTAATTATTTTAACAAATAAAATGTACCTACTTGTTTTAAATTTGACAACAAACACATTATTAATTAAAATCTATTTCCCTTCAATGTACAATCAAACTCATCGCCTCCGATCTTATTTCTGAGAAACACGGACGGCGGCTTCCGCTGCCCAAAATGATTTTTCATCAACGTCAATGCAGTTATGCTTCTAGTTTGACTTCTTCATGCAGTTCATCTCATCTTTTTTCAGCATCATTTAATTCGCTACATTTTGATTCGCATTCACTTTTGCAAACCTGGTCATTTGTATAACTACAATTGCTTTCTTCGAATGGCCAAATTGGCATTCATTTGTTGGACATTGGGCATACACCACATTTGATAAAGCCTTTCACTCGCTAGCTAATCTAGCGAGAGTTTCTTATTTTGTTTAGCAACAGTTTTCATTTTGTAAATGCACTTCGCGCAACTATTACAAACAGTACTTGACTCCATTTGAACTTAAATTCTATTGGAACCATTCTGTGGACAAGGAAACGGAAAACTTATCTTTGGAAGGCTGAATAAACACACGATTCAATTTAAAAAATTTACCAAATATATTTTACTGGGAAAATGTACATCTTCAAAATTAACAACGTACATTTTATTTGCTAAAACTTTATCGTGTGGCCGTATAGATGCAAAAAATTCCCAAAGCCAACGGGATTCCGTTCTCATCAAAACCAAACACATCATTTGGTTGATTAAAGATCGCACTTCAACTGTAATGCCAGTTTAAATGATGAATCTATTTGCATGATAAACACCGAAATGAGACGACAATTGTTTCGAGTGATATTGCGTAGAGAACCCAACCACACCTTACGCGCGATGGTCCATGGCCTGATTTAGCAATTGTCTAATGATATTATGACATCATAAACGTGGAGACAAGTGAGTTCGAGTAACGATTTACGTATGCGAACGCTGGACAGTTGGCGTTGTCTGGTGCATAATAGAAATACTATGTGAAAGCTCGTTCAGTAGAGAACGATTGTTTAGTAGAAATGGGTGAACGCCTGCGTTCTTTCACGATACAAAATATTTTCCTTTCATGCGAGACTTGGAGTTTAGCTATTATCACATACGTGTTATTTTATTCTGCAACATTGAATGAAAATGAGAGCCATTATAAATATATATAAGTGTTCAATAAACTTCGATTTTTTCAAAAAATTGTTGACAGTCCGCGCCTCAAGTCATAATAATGTGATTTCCGTGGATAATGCAATTAGTGACGTGTAAAGACCAAGAAAAACATTTTATGAGACCTTAAATGTTTATGATCTGTCGATTGGATTGAATGATTAATTGGCAGTGCTCGTTTTTGATTAATTAACATACCCGTATTGATCGCGCGTCATTTCACCAATAAAACTCCACGTCATTTTTTATTGGTTCAAAAACTCTCTATAGACTGTCTGAAAGAAAATCTCAGTTAGAGAACTTGTACATGCCACGTAAGAAAATTTACTTGCCAGATCAACTACACAACAAACCAGCATTTTTTTTCTTTTGTCTGCCAATTCTCTTCAGCATCTTCTATATCTTCGGTTCACCCATTTTTCTTCTACGTCCACTTTCATCCATTCTTCCCTCTCTGTTCCGCACTTCCCGAACCT
>QKMV01001265.1:0-16793 GCA_003287335.1 Lednia tumana
TAAGCTGAGCTCAAGCCAGTCAGTCATCTCACAGTGCATGGTCTGGCTAGGCCTTCCTTTGCTTGATGCTGACACTGTAGATTGGCCACTGACCGATAGCTGCAATGTAAGCTGAGCCCAAGCCAGTCAGTCATCTCACAGTGCATGGTCTAGCTAGGCCTTCCTTTGCTTGATTGCTGACACTACAGATTGGCCACTGACCGATAGCTGCAATGTAAGCTGAGCTCAAGCCAGTCAGTCGGCACACCGTGACAAGATGTCACCAGTCATGACTTTGGTTCCTGACTAGATCGGTCTAGTTTTGCCAGGCGTGTTTTTAGTTTTAAGTGCTTTTTCGCGTTGCCGGTTCCCGTCAGAGTTGAATTGACATTTCGGCGTGTAGTTTATTAAAGATTCGATCTATTGCCTTAATTATCTATTGGAAGTGGAAGTAAAGCTACTGTTGATGAGTAACAATTATTGGTGCTACCTCGCGGCGGGTATGTTGGCATTACTGACCGAGGTTGGAGTTGAGCGTGTGCAGAGGCTTCGGGTTGGCGCACTCGTCGATGGCAGGCCGGTCGTTGGCGTAGCAATGCGTGGCGTTGCGGCCGTCGTCCCCGAACAGGGCGCAGAAGCCGCAGCCCGCCAGCCTCAGGCAGCGGTCCTACGCAAGGCAACACGTTACAGCCACGAAACTCACAGTTACTTCGAAACGTTATGCAAATACTCGGAAGTTAGCACACTTTCACACAACATACAATAGATTTTGCATATCCAATAGTTTTTTTGAAAACTAGTGCTGAGATTAGGCAGAAGACATGAGTCTTAGTAAATTTAATAATTTTACGCCTTTCACACTTTTGGACAGTGGTCCAGTGATAAATTACAGTAGAATTCAGCAGTGTTTTAGTGTAGGTAGGTATAGGGATGCGTTAAAACGTGTCATTTAGTAAACGTGTAAAGGTCCAATTTTGTAACGTGTACACGTCAACAAACGGAAAAAAAATTATGGAGCGCAACGGATCAGTATTTTGAGATTAAGATTGTGCCACTCTCCATTTTCAAAACTGTCTTTTTGGCTGTGATGCAAATAGCAGGTGACCAATGTGAAATATTCATCAAAATAAAGTCAGTGACACAATTGTTTACAGTAACCATCTATCGTTTATCCTCCATCGCCAGTCACTCATTTATAATATGCCGCTATTCGTATTCCTATTTTGTTTTTCATTGCTTTTGAGCAAATAAAGATTTAAGAGAGACCCTGCGTCCTCAAAACGTGGCGTAAAGTATCAAAAATATATGTGCCGTCGTCTACACTTTACTTGATTAAGGGTTAACGCGTAGTTCAGCTACCTTGCGGTCCCACAGCTGGCAGAGGTCTCTCGGGAGACGCACTCGCGTGACCGTGCTTCGGATGCCTCCGTCAAAGCCGCCGATGACGTAGGCTAGCCCGGTCTCCACGTCCAGCGTCATTGCGTGAGCAAACGTGGGGGGCGGCGGCGAACCCACCAGCTTGATGTCTGTAACCACGGGGAGCGCATCGTTAGCGCAGAGTACAACGCCATGCTCAGCGTAACACTCGGAAAAAATTAAAGATGAATACAATGCTACAGTATTTTCAGCATAAGGAGGGCCCTCCATCATGGTGGCTAGTTTTTATATATATCGCAAGTAAGGTTCACTAACTTAGAGAGAAAAAAGCGATATGCTAGTTTTTCGAGATTTTGGGGTGTTTGGCGGGGCACCACTCTAACCATTGTTTTTTGGTTTGTTATTCTCTTGAAAGTTTATTGTCGTTAGTCATAAGTGATTTGATGAAAATACAAAGAGAACTACTTGCACATATTTGTAATTTGAAAATACCGGTCAGCAAATGAGCTAATTTTTTTTTTTGAAGAGATTGGTAAACCTGATCAGGGTGGTCATTTTGGGTGGTCTACCTTATCCTGCCCGGCAATACTGTATCTTGCAGTGACCCACATTGTACAGTACTGCTAAAAGTTCTAGCTAAGCAGACAGCTTGTTACGAACTTGCTATTTTCCATTTTGTATTGTCATGTCGGTGTTTACCTTATCTTACAGACCAAATGCCGATCGACTGCGCAAGAAAAAACACCGAAAAATTGATTTTGTCATTGTTTACTGAATCTAATAACAACACTGGTTTCATAATCAACATTTTCGGCATCCATTCCACCAATAATCGAGATGAAAACAACCTAGGTAATTTAAGTGCAGAGGTTTCGAAAGTCAATGTTAGCTGGTGTTGGCTTCACGGCTTTGCTCTCTTGCAAAACCAGGACGCTCTGCTCACATTACCAAACTAGGTAATGTGTAACCGTGATGCTCCTCCTTTCCCAAAAAATCTAAGCTAGGAAGAAATAATTTAATTTTAAAACGTGAAAATTACTTGTATACTAGACTGTTTTTGTTTTTTTGTTTCCCATGGGGCCTGATTTCATGACACCAGTTCCCATGGGACCTGTTCTTTGTCGTAAGCATGAAAAAGTCCCGTGTCTTAGCAACAAAGAGTAAACAACAGCTCCAAGTGATTTTGCCACAGCTCACCATGGTCTAGCAGGTTGACCCACAGGTTGCACGCATAGGAGTACGCAACGATTGTGTCCGTCGCGTTTAGTGGCTGCGTACGCCCGCCAATGACCAGCATGTAGCTGTCGGTCGTGACGGCCGCGTGTAGAAACCGGGCCCTCGGCAGCACCAGCCGCGACGGGTTGTATTCGTCGTTGGTGGGCAGCACTGACCAGAACCGCGTGGGATAGTGGAAGGAATACAGCTTGTTGGAGATGAAAGTGCGGTTAACGCTGAACATGTAGCCGCCAAACAGGTAGAAGCTCTTTGTGGGGGCGTGGTACACGGTACTGTGGCCGTAGACCCCTAGCGGCCAGTTGCCCTCGATTTGTAACAAGCCCCAAAGACCTGACTTGATGTCGAACTCCCAAACGTGTTCAAGGTAGCCCGACTTCGGGCTGAATCCGCCGAACAAGACGAGGCTTTCCGAATCGCTGTCCCTTCGTAAAGTCAGCGTGTGCCCTGCCAACGCCTGAGGCTCGTTATTGCGTTTCATGTCGATCCAGTAGTGGTTCTTCAGGTCGAACTTCCAGAAGTCGCTGAGCGTGTTGTTGGAAAGTCCGACGACTTTCTCCTTCTGCGTGAGGCCGCCGTGGACGTAGATCTCGCGCCGCGATATCACGATCTCGGCGGCGTGGAAATACCGTCTCTGCGGCATGTTTGCGTCCTGCGTCGAGTCAATCGTCACTTGCACCCAGGTGTTGTTTTTCGTGTCGAAAAGTCGGATGTCGTTCAGCGGACCGTTTGACAGCGAATAGCCGCCGAACATCCAGAGCGCGCCTCGACGATCGGCGACCAGCGAGTGGCCGAAACGCGGCACGGTTTTACGCAGGTGGTCCAGACTGTCTGCGAGCTTGCTCGAGTCGAAAAGCTCGGTGAAAACGATCTGCGTTTCCGTCAGCGGCACCGAGCAGTCGTCGCCGCCAAAGTCGGGGCCGCAGATGCACCGGCCGTAGCCTTTATCGCAGCCGCCCTGCTGCTTCTCAAAGCTGCAGTTGTTCGGACAAAGCCACTCGTCGCACCCGACGCCCGTGCGCCCCTCTTTGCAAACGCACTGCCCGTTGACGCACGTTCGGTTTCCCGCGCACAGGTCCGGGCAGTTCATCACGGAGTAGCTCGCGTTGAACCCCTCCGAGAAGTCGCCCTGCTTGTAGAAAACGGTGAGGATTCCCGACCTCGCCTCCACTGTGACCGGATACTCCGTGTCCTCGCTGCAAAACATTCCGAGCACGCTCCGCTGATGGCCGGCCGTGGTCGAAACAAAGTCCGGAAGCCCGTCGTAAACGTAGACGCTGTTCTCCTGGCAGGCCACGTTGATGTCGGCGTGGATCGTGAACTGGATCACGCTGGGCTCGGACTTGTTCTGCATGTTGTTCGGGCTGACGATCCAGAGGCACTCCCGGGTGGGCGGGGCGCCGATGCGAGATTCCCACGGCGGCAGCTGGCCCAGTCGGCTGCCGAGGCCTTGCGGGGCGACGCCCGTCAACATGCCTCGAGCGACGCACTGGTAGTAGCACGTTCCTCCGTGGCGGGGGTCGCCGTAGTAGCCCTTGGCGCATCGGTCGCAGTTGACGCCTTCCGTGTTGTCTTGGCAGAAGCAAACGCCCGTGGCCATGTCGCAGATGCCGAGAGCGGTGCTGCCGTGCTCGTTGCAGTTGCAGCCGTGGCAACCTTTGCCCTCCACCTGGCAACGAACGACAAGGGATCGAGTTGAAGAATATTAATGTCACTTCAAAAATACCTGTCTACTATGTAAGGACTACAATTGTGTCTCTGTTGTCAATATCAATCTGTCGAGACAAGGAAAACAAATTTAAAGCGAGTCACACAGCTGGTATTAACATGAAGTATATTAAAATCACTTCAAACTACCTGCCTAGCTGAGGACTGAAACCCCGGACCTCTTGCTTACGTGGCAACTGCTCTGCCACTGAGCTAAGCAGGGCACGATATTTCGGAAGTACCCTGCTCAGCTCAGTTGGTAGAGCAATTGACATGTAAGCAAGAGGTCCGGGGTTCAAGTCCTCGAGTAGGCAGGTATTTTTGAAGTGATTTTAATATTCTTCACGTAAATACAAGTCGTGTAAATGGCTTTACATTTGTAATCCTTGTCAGGGATAGAGTTGTTAATTTCGATTCATTTTTCTCCCTGCCAATCTAGATTGATAATTTTTTGCCACAGGAATCGTATGACTCTTACTTGAGTAGGGTGTTAGTCTTTTAGGGCCAGTTTCAAAACTTTTCTGAACCTTGAATTAAGCAGCAATCCTCAGAAGCGAAATTAATTCCATACATGTCTTTCGCTGCTGAAAAATGTGGCCAAACCAAAAATGTGAAACTTTGGCGGTGGTTTACACTAAAGATACGCTTCACAACGTTGGGCTTAGAAAACTGTGCATGGTTTTGCAATGTCCTTATCTACAGCCGAACCCCAAAGCCATTCCCAGCATCGCTCACCGTGGCATTGCCGTAGCTTCCCGCCAGACACTGCTCGCAATACGCCCCCATCGTCCAGTCCTGGCACTCGTTGCAAAGCCCGACGCCCTCCGAGCACGTCGAATGGTTGTGACACCCGCAGTTGGTGGCGCAGTCCACGCCCGTCCAGCCCAGATTGCACTTGCACGTGAAGTGCGGCGCCCCGGTGCAGTATCCGTTGACGCACGCGTGGAAGCACGTGGCCGCACACGTGTCGACGCCGTCGCCCAGGAAGCCACGGCGGCACTGACACGTGTACGAGCCACGCGTGTTGGTACACGTGGCGTCCGGATGGCAGCGAGCGATCCGGAGCGAGCATTCGTCGACGTCGGGGCATTGGGCGTAGGCCCACGCAGAGGAGGATGCGTTGAAGCTGCGACAGGGATATTTATTTTTGTTTATTTACTTGCCAGTTCAATATACATCGATATCGGCATCGTCATATGTCTTGTGGATCCAATTTCTAATTTTTTTATTACATCAAACAAGGTCGCATGTGTTTGTAGCGGATGCACCCTTGGTGACGTACGGCGTAACCGTAAATCTGTTGTCGTCGAGGACAAATGCAAATGGATGCAGCAATAAGATCGCATGCTCTCTCCTGATGCATGAGCACCTTGAGCATACATGAGCTTTTCTTTTAGCTGTGGCTTTAGGTAGCATAGTTGCAGCAAGCGTCTTTCTTCTCCGGGATAAAGTTAATTTTCTCTAAACCCTTTCCAGGTCACGGCCCAATATGTTCTCGATGCACCTTTGCCTATTCATGACTTTGCTGGAATTCACGTCAGTTGACCAAACGAAATAGTATACTGATGCCAATTGAGTAAAACCAACAGTTTTACTCTTTTCCGCCTGATGGCAGCGCCAGTAATGTTTATGTGATGGTGGGCAGAGCGCGCCACATGCAATTGCCATTAGCGACTTGTTATTGACAAACAAATTAGATATATACTTTAAATTTTATATTCATGTTTTTATAAATGTACTTTGATCTTTTTCCCAGTTATCCTGGAAATTTGAAATGTGTTTCTTAAGAATTAACAAACGTACATACAAAACTTGAAGTGTCAGAAACAGCTCGACTAGGAAAGTGGTAAAGGTGAGTTTGGTTTGAAGTGTTCAACGGTAAAACCGGGCACTCGAGTCCACTTTCTGCCGCCATCCCTACTGGGCACCCACCTGGCCGCGATGACGGTGTCGCAGTCGTCGCCGTACGGGTGGTTGAAGTCGCCCTGCACGCACGTCCCCGAGATGGGGTTGTCCACACTGTGGCACCAGCCGCACGACAGCGTCTTCAGGCAGTCGCTGCAGTTGGCGTGACGGCCGCAAGACTTGCACTTCTCGTTGCGCGGTCGCGGCACCACCCCGCGCAGCTCGTCCTCGGTCTCTTTGCGCTGATCCACCCACTGCCGGCACAGCCCGAACTGGTACTCCGAGGTGTACACCGAAAACGAGAAGCACTCCTGCATCGCGTCGCACCTGCCAGGGAGAAACGACAAGCGAGATTGATAAAGGATACCAACTTAAAGCCATTACTTGGGTATTAAATTCTTGAGACTCATGTCTTCTGCCTAATCTCAGCACTAGTTTTCAGAAAAACTGTTAGTAAATGGGTCTAACTGCTGAGAACTTCTAATAAAACAAACTTTGCTTGTTGTTGTTTGGAATTTGTTAGAAGTTCTCAGCACTTAAACCCATTTACTAACAGCTTTTTTGATTACTTGGGTAGTTTTTGCATGAAGCAAATAATATCACTTCAAAAATGCCTGTCTACTCGAGGACTTGAACCCCGGAACTTAAACTTAAATGGCTACGGCTCTCCCACTGAGCTAAGCAGGGTATTTTTTAAGTAATTTTAACATTCTTCAAAGAAGGGAAATTGATAAAGGATACGAACTTAAAGCCATTTACACGGCTAGTTTTAGCGTGAAGCATATTAATAACAATTCAAAAATGTGTATGTCCTCAAGGAATCGAGCCCCGTACCTCCGGTTGTCAGAAATGTTGCTCTTACCATCGAAGCTTAACAGACCTAGGTCAGAATTAGACCCGATATCTCAGGTGGTACAGGCAACGGTCAAGAAAACCAGAGGTTTGAATTATTACTGGAAGATATGGGCACGAATTAACTCGGCCGTAAAAGTGAATCACCAGCTCGAGAGGTGAAGCAGGCACGTAGGGACAAACAGAAGTCGGCGGGGAAGGAGGGGAGGTGGAGATTGTTCTTTATGAAGTTAGCAGAATGTCTGGCACCATGCAATACGTGATCACACATTTACATGAAAAAATGGCAAGCATAAGAAGGTCAAGATCAAGGAGTACAGACAAATTAGTAAAGCTGGGTCTCACCAGACGCATCTCCCTCGCTCGTCTAGGCACTGCGAGCAGTTTCCGCGCAAGTGGCACGGCACGGGGCATCGCGCGACATCGCGCACTGCGTCCGGGTCGCGGAACCGGCGCATGCAAAGGGCGTCGTCGGTCCACCACTCGCACATCGCACCGTCCGCAACGCAGCTCTCGCACGAGATCAGGTTGGAGCAGTTCACGCAGCCCGAAGTCACCAGCGTCAGGTAGCGCCAGTCCACCGCGCCTGAGGGACGGACACGCACAAGTGAGGTTAGAATAGAACAGAGGTTTGTTTCATTTACAACTTTGGAAGTTAAATTCTTAAGATTCATGTCTTCTGCCTAATTTCAGCACTAGTTTTCAAAAAAACTGTTAGTAAATGGGTTTCACTGCTGAGAACTTCTAGCAAACAAACTGCCAACGTTTCGCTAACTATATTGAAAGCTTCTTCAGGGCGATTGTCCGGCAGATGATACGTGAACAAGAACTTACACAGCAAAAAAGGACAATCGCCCTGAAGAAGCTTTCAATATAGTTAGCGAAACGTTGGCAGTTTGTTTGTTAGAAGTTCTCAGCAGTAAAACCCATTCACTAACAGGTTTTTTTTGAAAACTTTGGAAGTATTCATGTGCATTATATAATGCTTTAGGCTCATGTAAAACTCTTAATCTTAGCACTAGTTCTCAAAAAATCTGGTTTATAGAATGGGTAAGAATGCTAAGAACGTTGGAAATCTTGTAGTGGACTTCTTAGCATTCTTAGTTCTTACCCAGTTTGTAAAACAGTTAATTTGTTCCAGTGATTGCAATCAGAGTGCTATCAAGAACTGTTGACATTGTCTGTTAGTTGTTGACTTGGATTACAAATTTCTTACCATTTCCACGGCTAGATTAATCGGAAAATATTACTATGGTAGAGCAACGGTCATGAAACCGGAGGTTCGGGGTTCAATTTCTCGAGCAGGCACGCAGTTTTAAAGTGATATTAATATTTTTCGTGTTAGGTGTAGCTTACACAGTAGCAATTAGTGCTTTTAAAATGAGATAGTAAGGTTCATGGTTTATGGTTTGGATTGGTTAAGATATCATTAGGATTGAACATTTAAGCATTTTACTGCTACGAGCGCGTTTACATGTTCCAGGTCACCGAGTGTAATGCTTTTGTTATGGGGCTACGTTTTCGTACTAGTCCTTTTAGACTCCGGAAAAAATGTTAAAAATTAACAAGGGTTATAAATTTAACCCCATTGAACGGCTACTTGTAACGCGAAGCACATTCATATCACTTCAAAAATGTCTGCCTGCCTTATAATTTGTTTATTTGAGAACAGCTGTGACGCAAAGATGGCGGCATTCCTGCATTCATCTCGAAGGCAGTGATCCGCGGCCAGCTGGGGAAAACGAGTCCCGGGGGCGGTGCGTGGCTCCGTCGACTCACCGGTCTCTGTCTGCGCGGTGCAGACGGAAGTTTCGTTGAGCTCCCGAGGGAAACACTTGGCGTTGAGTTGGCACCAGCCGCACAGCGAGTCGGTCAGGCAGTGGAGACAGTTGGTGTACGTCTCGCAAGAGCCGTTGGCGTATGGCTCCAGGTACTCGAACGTGAACACCTGCCAAAGCGGACGCGGGGAAAACACGCATCAGCCTCGCACACCAAACGCAACTTGTCCGTCAGCAAACATTGCCCTTCACGTAAACATGGTTGAACTGGGATTTATAGCCATTTTTCCAACCGTTTGTTTTCTTTTCACCATCATCAATTCATTCATAATTATTGTTTTGTTCTACATTTAAGTTGATCAAATTGTAGGTACCTACAGTCTTGTTACCATAAGGGTTCCAAGACCTAAACGGCCATATTTGAAGCTTGCTATACAGTCTTGTTACCAAAAGGTTTCCAAGACCTAAACGGCCATACTTGAAGCTTGCTATACAGTCTTGTTACCAAAAGGTTTCCAAGACCTAAACGGCCATATTTGAAGCTTGCTATACAGTCTTGTTACCATAAGGTTTACCATAAGGTTTCCAAGACCTAAACGGCCACATTTGAAGCTTGGGAATGCAAAAGTGCACTGCTGGAAACGTGCTCAAAATATTTGGTTTCAAATCTGTGCTGATTTTTTCATTTCAAAAAAGTGTTTGAATGATTGATCATAAAAAATACAAGAAATGCCATTGTAAGATGCTATAAGTAACGCCAGTAATGTTACATCTACGTGGACCAATTCAGTAAGACTTTTACTGTTGGTACATTTTACTGTTGTTTTTGGTGAGGGTTTTTGGACAACTTGGTGAGCCTTTGATCATTGCTAGTTGCATTGAGAAAGGTAACACGAGGTATTCCTTAAGCTAGTATGTGGAACAGTCTCTCTTTGGACGGACTAAAATTTCATCCCTGCCGTAAATATTTAGCTTACGTGTTTCAAAATTAAAAGTAAATCACACAATTCTGCGATTGATGTTTCGTTGTGAGTTTAGTTTTCTCATTTCATTCGCTCTGTAAATTTTGGCGATATCACAAACTGGTCCAACTTCAGTTAGACTTTTTCACGAAGCAAAACCCATACGATTCACGTTGTGTGGCATCTCTTTTGTAACGGTTCAACAGAGTTTGTTCAACTAGTTACCTATTGATAACCGCCTGTAACAGATGGAAGAGTGCCATCCGGTGCGCACTTACAGAGGCCACGTATGTGTATGCACTAGATCTTGGCATGGATGGTCACCCATCCAGCGCAATGCTGCTGAACTGTACCTTTGCGTTGTCAGTGTTTCGTGTTAGCGTGTGCAGCAGCTCCATCTTGGACTGCTGGTGTGGGCTGCCAGCGCCCTTGGGATCGACGTCGAGACGAGACTGGAAGTCTACCAGGTACTGGCCGGGCAAGAGGATGGCGGCCTGCCCGCTCGGCCAAACTGCGGCCTCGCACCGAGGGATGCCCGCCGTGATGTTGGCCACCGTCGCCTGAAAGCGGGCACGCTTGAATGAAACAAACACGGAAGCTAGGTGGCGGTGAAAGTGTCAAGAAAAGATGGCATCGTGCTTGTCGGTGACGAGCTCCGTTGTGAGACCATTTTGGCCCTGAAAAGAGGTGTTAAATTCATCGACAGTTCGTCCATTTTGGCGTGGACTCGTCAGGCGAGTGGAGTCTTGTCGGGAAAGCGTTGTTTATCCGAGTCGCCATCTCTGGGCGATCCAAAGCGCGGATCTCATTAAGTCCAAGACGGCATTCTATTGGTAGTCCGGGATGCCTAACTCAGTCATTTTTTTCAGTTCATTCTCCATGGAAAGTGAAATAAAAGCCTATCTCCTCTGTCTTACAGGGCTGTAACCTTCTAAAATTTATTTTTCAGGTCAATTAGAATGCATCTTGGTAGTCTAAAATGAAATTCAAAAAAATATTGCGGAAATTGAATGAATTTTAACTAATTATTGAAGAGTTTGGCAACTCAATCCGCGCGAGAATAGCACAGGAATGTGCGAAAATTACAACACATTCTTTCGGCAATCACTTGACTGTGGCTAAAATAAACTACCTGTGAAAGAGCCAATTTTTTATGGAACTTAGGAAAGAAGATATAGAACATGGAATCAATCCTCAATATTTTTTTGGACCAAAATTACTCGAAGGTGCTCAGTGCCGCAAATATCCCGCAGTAATTTCTTGTGGGAGATTTCAACTAGAGTACCCGAGCTGAAAAATGGAATGTTTGGCAATTTTTCCTCCAGCTAGTAACGAGCAAAAAAAAAATCTTTGAGGCTCTAAATTCATAGTTTACACAAAGTTAGAAGTGAAATTATTTTAGTTTAGGGGGTTACAGCCTCTTGAAAGGTACACACTTATTTTCTCTTTATACAGACATGGCCCCAAGGATGCCTATCTGGTTTTGAGGACGGGGCGTACATTTCAGGTCAGGTTAAGCATCGGAATTGGAAAACGGCAGAACGATGGCTTATGTACGGGGGCTCCAATCGCCTGCAGTTCTCCAATGTCAAGAGCCGAGAACGCCGCAACGACCGGCAGCTTGCCGGCTCCAAGATGCGGGCCTTGTTGTCCCAGCTGTGGTCCCCGTGCTTCGTTGCCAAGGCGAGCTCGGTACTGGCTGGTGTGCTCGGTCCGATGCCAGCATTGTCAGAGTCCCGGACCCTGACGGCGACGATCAAACGCCTGTCGGAGTCTGGGACTCTGATGACGACGGTGGACTCTGGCGGCGACGACGCCATGCAGGGTGGAGAACATCACTTCGTTGACATACTTGGGGGTTTCTCTGCACAAAATCAACGGCTTGAAAGAAAAATGAATGGTTTCGTGCAAGCTTGCAGAGCCGTTGTTGTTAGTAGACAGCGTGTAATTTTGGTGACCCGCTCTGTTTTTATACATTTTCGGCCAGTTAAGCGTAAAAAAGATTGGTATTCGGTTTTGACGTCACAGGTCGCTTTGAGCGCGCGCTGTAATCTTCCAATATCTCACTTTTATGATAATATTCCTGCTGGGAAACAATTCATTTTGCCAAAAATGAAACAGTTTCCTTGTCTAGAAACAATTTTTCGTTGAAATATCGTAAAGATAACGCGACAACTGCCTTCCTCTCTCGCTTACACAGTGCGCTCAGTACACAGTGTTGTTACGAGCCGAAAATGCGATCATCGAAATGGGCGGACAAACAGGGGGGGCGTGTTGTTGTGAACTCACAGCCTGCTGGAGTGGCCCCACCCCGCGGATGGTGAGCACGGCGGCGGAGTAGCTGGCGCAGACTAGCAGCAGCTCGGGGGACTGAGCCCACGAGCTCGGCGGCCGCAGGAAACCCAGCAGCCGAGCAGTCATTTGACCCGCCAGCTTGCGCTCGGTACGTGTCATCGCCATGGGAACCTGCGGACAGCAACAGCTTCGGTCAGCCCGGGGACCGAGAGGGGAGATCGGGAAGCGTTGGCATGGGTTTTAAAAAGTTGCAAATGTTAGGTACGGCAAGACCTGTTGTAGCCCATACACACGACGGGCTCCCAGCTCGAAGATTGGATCCGTCTGACTGGCAATCCGTTGGACTGGCCATCCTCACGGTCAGTTTCCGCGCGGACTGCGAGTCTGTTTGATTTTGGTTGCCATACCCACCAAGTGTGTTTATAATCTAACTTCAACATATCACAAGTCATTTTTCACAAATTTAGAAATTAATAATGATTAACAAAGAAAAATTTTCTGCTGCTAATTTGCAGGCATTACAATCAGAAAGATTAAAACAGAATGCAGTAAAAATGAAAAGTATAGAATTTCAAAGAATCTAACAGCCTAAATCAGATGAAACAAATGGCGGAATAGCTGCGTTGTTATTGGCTAAACTGCTCACATGTTCGCGATCTGTTCGATGATTGGCCGAGGGCATGGATTGCAATCCGTGGAATAGAACCGATGTCTATACGACGGACGGACTCCCAGTCCCAATCCGAGGCCATACAAACGACGGACTGGCAATCCACGAATTCAATCTTCGAGCTGGGAGTCCGTCGTGTGTATGGGCTATTACGCTACAAGACCGGCGTCTACGACTCGAACGACAAACCCGTGGATGAAAACTAACAGCGTTTGGGCCTGGTTCTAGATTGTTTATTCATGCCCGGGGATGAAGCTTACGGTACAGTTCGCAAAACGTTCAAAATTTATTAGGGCAGCTCAAGTAGCAGTTTTACCCAGTTAAGTAAACAGTTTTTTTGAAAACTAGTGCCAAGATTAGGAAGTAGACACGAGTCTCAAGAAATTGATAGCTTTTTTTTCCTCGGCAGACGCGCGGAAAGCCTGGGCGTTTACGCGTTCATTGAATTCCACGTTCCGTCCCGTGTCTGGTTGGCAGGCCTGACCTTGTAGTCGACGGTGGTGGCGTTGATGATGGTCACTGAGTCGGGCTGGTTCCAGTTGGCGGGGTGGTAGTACTTGAGGAAGGTGAGCCCGGGCCTGCGGTCCATCAGGCGGCACTGCGAGACTTGCGCCACCTCGGTACCCTTGGCGCCCCAGTAGCCCGGCACTTGCGACGGGGTGTCTTCGCGCAGGCCACACACGCCGTAGTTGTCTGCAAACACAGGCAAGCAGGCGGCGTCAGGACCTCCAAGCAAGCTATCCAGACTGGGCATGGCAAACGATTGTGTCTGGAACGCCGAAATCAAAGGGGAAAAACCGATATTTTCTGAAAATTTTGAATGTAGAGCGTAGTTTCTTTTAGAAATTATGGTTAGTAGACCTGTCAAACACAAAATCTATACACAAGAGGAAAAACAATATATTTTTTTTAATTCTGGTAGTTCGAAAAAACTAACAGATTCGAACAGAATTGAAAAAAAAAGATTGTGTGCTGAAGAATATTAAAATAACTCCTACAATACCTGCCTACTCAAGGACTCAAACTGCAGACCTCTTGCTTACGTGGCAAGATCTCACAAGGAGAATTGGAACCAAAAGGCTTTAATACTAGAGACGTTAATGCTAGCCGTATAAATGGCTTTAAATTTGTAATCCTTGACATGATTTTGTGGTGTTTAACAATAAAACAAATTAACTTTTTTTATGATTCAGTCAAATCTGGAATGACAATTATGAAAAAAGTGTAACACAGACCTGCATACTTATAGCCAGCAAATTCAGTTATAAAAAATGAATCTAGATGAATGCAACGTACCGTCCTTGTGATGACAGCGAGCATTCTGCACGCACCACGTGCACTGTCCCAGCCGCAGCTTGACGGCGGCAGAGGCCACCTGTGCGTGCCGGGGCCCCCCGGGGCCAACCCCGGGCCCGCCCCCGGCGCCATGCACCAAGCAGGAGTGGCAATCCCCTAGCGCGGGGCAAACCCCCGGGCAGCGCGTGGTCTGCAGGTTGGTAGTGCAGTTGATGCCAACCGTGCGGCCGTAGCAAACCTCGTCAGCCGAGCACCAGCCGCACTCGGGGTTGGCCGTGCACTCCATCAGGCTGCGGTGCTTCGAGCAAACCGCCTCAGGCTCGTAGCTCTCGCCTTAAGGGGATAAGTACATTGTCGGGCATCTTTCGTACATATAGAGAGCATTCAAGTGGACCACTGCTGCTTAAATAAATGCATAATATGTGGCCAACAATTTCCTAAGACTCCTGTCGACTTCTTAATCTTAGCACTAGTTTTCAAAAAAACTGACATTTAGCTGGGTTACACTGCTAAGAACTGCAAAAATAAGTTGTTTCGCTAACTGTGTCGTTGGCTTCATCCGGGGCACAATTCAATTGCATGAAGCCAATGACAAGGTCAGAAAAATGTTGGAATTTCTTTGTGCAGTTATTAACAGTGTTACCCAGTTAATTAACTTCTTTTTTTGAAAACTAGTGCCAAGATTAAGAAGTAGACATGAGTCTAAATAAATTGATAAGTACATCTTTTCGTCACTATAGAGAGCTTTCAAGAAGACTACTGCTGCCTAGATAAATGCATAATATGTGGCCATCTTAGGGTTTTGTTTTTTTTGTGGGATTTTACGGTGCAAAGCTACTAGGCTATTAGCGCCTACCATCTTTGGGGCCATGCTGTCAACCACAGCTCTTACACTACCTCTTGTAAAATTCTTGATCAATTTATAAGTAATGTTATGCGTAAATTACAAAGAGAATAACATTATTTGACAGATCTATCATGTCTTGCTTCATAATACGTTCATTTGAGAACAGCTTGACCACAAAGCTGGGGGCACTTCTGCATTTATCTAGCTGCCAGTGAACGTGATGCAGGTTCCTATACAGGTACAGGTCCTAGACAGGTACTGTAGTTAGGGTGAGAAGGTATATTTTGGTTTGGTATTTTGGTGGTGTACTGGTCTAATTGGAGAATACAAATAATTTTCAACTTAAGTTGAATGAGAAAACTTATACTATACTTCTCCATGGAAAATGTTGGTTTTAATTTTCTCACTCAAATTTGCTGCAAGATCATTTGTTTCCTCTACACACGGAGTACGGGCGGCCTCATGGATCTCGTTGAACCAAAATTTACCTTCTCCCTTGATTGGATTAGATTTTAAATTTTATTCCGTATCATGGCAGTAAGGAATAAACATGTGCTACATTGCAATAGGGGCTAGATGGCAGTCCAATTTTTGTGAAGATAATAGCTAGAGAGATTTATGTTATCCCAGGGGCACAATTTGTAGAATGAAGCCAAACGATATTCCGAGCTATCAGCGCTAGATAAGACAAATTATTCTTGATTGTGTCAATTCTAAAATGTCTGGCTGGACTAGGACTCAAAACCCCAAACCTATAAATTGGTTGCCTGTTGCCAGCAAGCGCTAACAGCTAACACATCAGCATAACTGAACAAGCTCGGAACTGAAACTGACAGGTGTCAAGTTTGAAACATAATAACAGTAAAAACTTCTGACAAAAGAGGAATTAAAGTTAGAAACGTATGATTTGGAACAGAATGTTGTAAAACGACTCTTAAATCTCAGGCGATCGCTAACAGAGAGTTGTATAACTGGAGGCGACGGTAGATCCTTCCAGCACTGCCTGACCAGCAAAGGGCTGCCGGCGATTGTCACTTGTCAATTCCCACTGAGCTTACCGTCTCGGTTGGCCAGCATCTGCGGCAGCGTGTAGGCCAGCAAGTCTGCGTTGACGTTGCCGTGGTAACCGCCCACCACTAGCAGCGTGTTGCCGTGCCGCACATCAGCCGCGTGCGCGAACACGCCCTGTGAGCAAACGCTGTCATTGAACACCTGGGAGCTTGGAATTGAAAGGCAATGCTGCTGTTAAGCACCCAGCCCTTCTGGTTCTCCCTAATTAAAACATGTCGCAAATAAACGGCATGTATTCACATCCACATTCATAGTTTTACCTCACATCCATGATTCGTCTACTTACCTGTACTGAAGAATACAAAGGCCAAAAAGTTCAACCCTTTCACTGCAACGAGCTCGTCTACGAGCTTTGTGATTCGGATTCTGCACCTTCTACGTAAATTTAATCACGACTTTGCAATCGAGCTACGACTTTTGACATGCACTATAGTTTCAATCAAATGATGGTTCAATCCTTGTAGCGAAGGATTGAATAAATGGCAATCTGATAGACAGCTGATTTAAGTGAATTTCGATCAGCTTTCAAATCAACTTTGATGTTTTGACCAAAAATACCCAGCCCAGCCGGCTATTCGAGCTAGTAGAAACTCAGCAGTGAAAGGGTTACTTAAAAGTGTTCTGACTTGTAAATTTTATTTTCTGGTATGGCGCACTCCCTTATCCTTTGTCTCAAAATATATTCCAGCCCTTTGGCACCGGCACACTCCAACTTAAGAAATCGTTTTTTGGGTGATTCCATAAGAAATCAACCAGGTGATATTTTTCATGCTCACCGATTTTGCTAAATTTTGGCACACATGTTGGTTGTTACAAATAAA
>QKMV01001266.1:0-16791 GCA_003287335.1 Lednia tumana
CTGCATAATTAGGGTTACACGTAAGGGTTATGCATAAGGGTTATGCGAAAAATGTGTCCGTGTAAATCAGGCTTAAGACTTGACTAACTGACAAATGATTTAGACTAATAGCGGAAGTCTGCTGACGTGATCAAAGTAAGCAAAGTATTTCGGGTAGGGTAAGTGACAGGACCCATATGAGATAACGAGGTGGGATTGGAAGATGAGAGGTTGCTTTCCCCTACTCAATCTGTGTTCTCTTTCCAATTAAACACTCTTCAAGGTTGCACAGTTGCTGTTTAGGTCTACTGGTCGGCGCAAGTGAAAGAGCTAAAGAAGAGCATGAAGAAGAGCATGACTAGCTAAATCCAAGATTTCAATAAGAAACTTTTTACAACATTTCACTTCTTAAAGATATGCAGGCTGAAGCTAGTATCATGGCCCTAGAATGCTCATTGTTTTCCTTTGTAATCGTTTATACTAACAACAAGGATCATATTAAGACCAAACTGTTTTGTATACATTCATTACTAGATTTATTTATTTGTATATACCTGTGTTCATTATTCTGTGCCCGTGTGGCAACTTAACTGACGGCAGATTACATTTTTAAATCAAGTTTCTCTCTGGATAAAAAGAGTAACTTCAATTGTTATACTTGGTAGTAAAGCGGTCAATGGGGCTGCACTGGAATTGCGGAGGACCCTGGTTCAAATCCCGGCCCAGGTCAACAATTTTAGTTTGCTCTAAAAATGGTAACTCCTTGAGAATGTAAGTCACTTCATAAAATTTGTAGGTACTAAACCGTAACACAATACGTGTATCAAGTCTACATTCACAGACAAGTCGAGATGCTTTGAGGATTCGTTTCAGATGTAAACTTTGTGTATTCATGGTGATGATTGAACAAATTTGAAAAATGAAATGAAACTAACCTCTGGTTGCCTTGAACAGGTGGGCGCCACGCCCGGCATGATTGGCTACGGAATGGCCAAGGCGGCCATCCACCAGCTGACCAAGTCGCTGGCCGCTGACGAGAGTGGCTTGCCGCCAGGCAGCCTAGCAGTTGCCATCCTGCCCATCACGCTCGACACGCCCATGAACCGCAAGTGGATGGCCAAAGCTGACTTCTCTACCTGGACGCCGCTCGAGTTTGTAGCCAAGTACGTTAAGCAGACAGAGAAAATTTTTAAGCTGATATTTTGTGTTAAGCGTTGAAAGGCCTATGCACAACCAGCAGTAGCGGTTAGTGTAACTTAAATTGGTTGAAACGTGAAGTAAGTAGTATGTAGTTCTGCGTATGTTATGTCCAAGTTAAGGTCTTATTTTTTTCAAATTATGTATGATACCTACCAAAAGAAGCATTTGATTAGTGTAACATTAGTTGAGGGTAGGGGAGTGCAAATCAGTTCAGATGTTTTCAAACCAAACCTGTTCTGTTTGATTTCGAACCTTTTTGATTCGCTTTTTTTTTGTTGTGAATTAGGTTGTCAGATCTACGAGAAATTCACTGCGGCAGCATCTCATTTCAATCATTGCAATTTTTTAAATTTTTAAATTGACTTTTTCGGCAAATTTCTGCTAATTGTTCATAGAAAACGAGTTCAATGTCATGAAACTTTTGAACTCTAGAATATCCAGCCCAATTTATTTCTGCGCAGCTGAAATTCCCCCTTGGGTCTAGGCGCAGCAGCAACATTCATTTCCCATAAATTTCCAAGATTCTTTCATTCATTCAAGGGTTCGGTGCGAGTTCAAAGTTCGGCAAACCTTTACAGCTTCAGTTAGGTTTTCAAAAACAAGGTTTGCACACTCGTATTTAACGGCTAACCTAATTGTGAATAGACCTTTACATTTCGTGTTACGGTTTTGGTTACAGCCAGGTAGTCCAGTGGCGAAGCGTGCAGTTGTCAACTGGGAAACTCATACATACAGTTAGCAAATACAGAAATTAACCCCCTAGCAAACACAGAGCGGAAAATTTCCATTCAGCCCTGCCTCTGAAAGGTCCAATGGCCATGATAGGTTGACTCCAATGCTAGTATGGAGTATCCGTACGTAAGTGCAAGAGTTTACAGGATGTAGACCCAGTGACATCCACAAAATGGGTGACTACGCGAACCCATTCTGTGTTATTTCAACACTAGCGCTCGCATCAAAAATGTTCTGAAAAGAAATGGAGCGCCTTATACTAGCTACTAGCTAGCTATTTCATTTTTGGTATGAAATTGAGCAGCAGGTTTCTTGTAAAATTTGTGTGGAGGAAAATAAACTCAGGAACAGACCGTACCTACTTCAATATGAAATCATATTCTGTGGCATCGAAGGTGTGGGTTTCTGATCGTCACTCTCATGTGCAAGACATATCGCAAAATGCCTTTGAGCTTCGTAAAAAAGTCATTGTTAAAGTACTAGCATAAGAGAAGCGCACCAATTTATTCTCGACTGTGCTGCTCCCTATTTTCAGCGATTTGCATGTACCCAGCACTGCTTACTCTCTTGCCTTTATTTCTACACAGGCTGTTCCACAGCTGGTCCAAGGGGGAAGAGCGTCCCCCCAACGGCAGTCTGGTGCAACTGGTCACCAAGGACTTCAAAACCGAACTCGTTCTCGTCAAAACCGAGACCGCCTAGGCGCCGTCTTGCTACAACTTACAACAGAACGCAACGCTTTCATCGGGTCCAAGAATCTGTCACGTGCGGAATACAAAGTACTAGGTTATGCTTAGTGAACCATGGTAGATCCTCTCTGTTGTGCCTCTCAACTGTATAGATGTGAATAGCAAAAAACTCACTGATGTTCACTATCAACACCCTTAGAGTCTTTCATCGTGCAGGCGCATCTCCTAAAATTTATGGCCTATTGTGTAGATGGAATTTCTTTAGCTACTCCAGTAGCATCAATGTAGAAGTTTGCCGTTTTGCTTGTTGATAGCTAGATACTTTCCTCTGCATCTTCAGTGTCTCGGAGAAAAGCAGAAGATTTTATCAAGAACATTCCTTATCTCTAGGCTTCCGTAAAAGTTAACTTAGTAGGAAATATCCCGAGTCGGCCATATCCTAAATTTTACGTATGTACTATCCACGCCCTTGAGGGGAATGCCAATCCATGTTTGTGTTTACCACCGAACTTAATTGTGAACTTGCCTATTTGCTGCTGCACTTCTGGTACTAATGAAAATCATTCGCCAATCTTGCCCGCATTGCCATCACTCTCAATTAAGGGGCCTGGTTTTTACTTTATTTACGCTTTTAATAGGTAACTTGGTAAATAAGTTGTGCTAGAGAATTGAAAGTATACTGGTCAAAAACATTTAAATTTAATTTATGTCAACATTCGCTTTAGTTAAACATTGAAAGAATACTCATCTCTGTTTCTATCTCAGAAAACAATATACTCACGATTTCGTTCACATACATCGACGGAATCGAAACTGCTCATGATCAAGGCAACCTTTTCCTATTTTTATGTGATCAGGAGAGAACAGTGATTTACATATATTTAAATCATCGAATCTTCACAAAGAGCCGAAGGGCATCTCACTAATTATTTTGTGATAGTACATAATTTAGTCATGAACTCATTAAATATTTCTTAAATTGTTTTGCTGCAGTTTTTCAAAGTTACTGAACAAGCAGTTGGTGCTTATGATGATCTGAGAAGACTAGTGAATCTTACTTTTTTAATATTGAGATACGAATGTAACAATATATTAGGTTTGAGTGTTACGTGGCATACTACGTACTTCTGTGCTCAGACTTCAGTTAATCTGGTTTCAGAGATAGGAAAGTTTAATTGCGATATGTTAAAGTTTATCATAAAGCACCTTCTGTTGTTATTAATTATGATATTTTTGATACGGATTTTTTTTACGGTGGTAAACACCATATTTTATATATTTTAGTAATTTACCTAGAAATTATTCTAGCGTGGTGTATTTTGTGATTTGGGACTGGTCTAACCATTACCTACGTGGTGTTGGCTAAACTCAAGTCCAGATTGATACAATAAGGGAGACATTTGGGAATTTAGTGAAATAAATAATGGCATAGCAAAATTTTCAGTATTTTTATTAAAAAGAAAAAAAACTCTCCAAGTAGAACAAGACATTTTTGAAAGTATACATGAAGAAAAGTACATACTATTTCACAGAAATACGTGTTTTCTGATAGGTGGATGATGATTCCTCTTCGTTCAATATGACACAAACAATACAATTAAACTTTGGTGTGTAAAGGAATCAACAACAAAGAATAGTTCAATGGTGGTTTCCAGAGCCATACTTATTTATTGGTTCACGGTTTTCCTCGCTTGTGCTCTGTCGAAGCAAGCTTCGCCGAAACGTCGAGATGAAACATCTTATCAACGGAGCACAACCGAGGAAAACCGTGAACCAACAAAGAGTACTGTAATTTAAATAAATATTTGACTTATGCCCATTAAGATGTATCTTAAAAGACCAGGCAATGTTGTATTAACAACTATCACACGCCAGTCTCACGAGGCATTCATACTTTCGTCATTTTACATTTCAACCAGTAACTCCAATAATAAATAATGATCATACATTCAAAGATATTAGAGAATAAAATAATAGTTTGGGAAATAGTTCCTTATCCTAGTATTTGCTAGTAATTTCCCTTAGGTTTTCCCTCTGCCTATGTGCCAATGATTGATGTTGTGAACAGCTTACATCTATCTATCTGCTCTTTTTGGAAGTCTGTGTTTGGAAGAGGAAACAAAGTATGCAGAGCTCTTGCAGAACAAGAAACGTGTTGAAAGGGTGACGTGTGACGACATTGGTCACTGATTAATAGCCATGGTTTCAAAAATAGCATTTCAAACAGAGCTGACCTTAACCATTAATAGGGAATTGATTATGGGGAACATGGTGATTGATAGTTGGACAATTTCCAGTAGATAAACGTCACAGCTTTCCTTGCTCAATAGGGAACTACCATCGCTTGAAAACCTTGTGACTGCGTGTATAAACGAACGTATAAAATTGAATCTTCAGTTGAATGGTGATAAACTTATGATAGCAATTTCAGTCTTAAGTTATAAATCTTACACAATTCCACTCTTGTGTGGTACACCACGAGTACATGTCACGAACAGATTGAGAGGGAGACTTTTTTTTTCTTCACACATATGGGTTCCAATTGCTGCCGTCTTCGGGCTGCAGCCCATTGGTCACGAGCAGTACAATGTCGATAACCCACCAGATACCGACGCCACCAAGAGTGAGCAGCTTGCCCACAGCGGTACCTGTCTGACCCAGACAAAAGCGGTCCATGCCAAGGAAGCCGAGAAGAATGCTGTATATCAGCGTGGTTGCAAAGTAATGGCCTCTGTACCTAGCAATGATAAGAGAAATTGTTTTCAGAGTATGCATTGTAAATGAATTGTATGCATCACGATTCATTACGCTGCTCTTCAGGTGTTACAGTTATTATCGCAAACTGCTTGCCAAAAGTGTACTTAAGAGAAAGTGGTACATCGTGAGAGTATTACAATATTCGTGATACAAATGAAAATAAAATAGCAAAGCCAAACTAGCTGGGACTAAAGGTTACATTTGTTGAAATATGGGTACATTCTATGTTGAGCTAGTAGTACTGACTGGTACTGTTAGTACTGTTAAAAATTCTGGAGCCCTACTATGTCAGATATGTAAAGGGAGAGTTTCATAACTAAGAGGATGAATCTGGTATTTTGAACTTACTTGATGCACGGGAAGCCATCTTTGTGGAACATCCGTGGTCCACAGCACTCGATATCGGGGAGTACAACACATACCACCCGTGTCCTCTCAACATCTTCATAGCGGTAGCCACCCATCTGGAAATTACCGAGGAAACTTTCATGGCAATGGCTAGGTAGATGCTACTGACCGAACACTATGTATCATTAAGCGTAGTATATATCTTAGATCAAGTATTACTATATTGCATATTTCGAGCGTACAAAATTGGGTGCACTGAATGTAGCAAAGCATCACATGGAATCAACAAGGAAAGTTATAAGTTATGCTTTTCTAAGCAAAAACTCATTTAGAAGACAACAGGGTAAATTTTACCTTCACACAGCCATGGCCCGTTTCTTCTTTAGCAGTCTTATTGCCTTTGTGATCGAAAGGTTCTTCACATTCCAAAAATTCTAATGGTCTGGAACACACGATTAAGAGTGATTAATTTACTTGGGTTATTGAAAAAACGCACGGAAATAACACTCTTCGGGAAGAAGAAATGACATACAGATTATGGTGTAAAATTTTTGACAGCTGCAAGACTACTTACAAGAATGAGCAGTTTACTAGGGCGACATATGGTGTGTTTGCCGTACAGTTTGAATGCGAGCTAGATGATGTCGAGCCACATATTGTAAGCCAACACAATAGTATCAGAAACAAAAGTGTGCCCATAACGAGCTGTAAAGAACAATTTTTGACACATTAACCTCAAACGCACTAAGCTGATCTCCGAAATGCCTGTGCCACCGCCGTCTACTCTACGTCAACACTACGCCTTCTATACTATGCCAGACATTAATAATGATATTTCCGTTTATTTGGCTCGAAGAACAGCTTGTACATTTAATTATTGATGAAAACGATTTATTTCGTATCTTGTTAATAAAATATTCCATTTATAAGCTGATTGTTTGAATTTAATGTCTGAAAACAAAATTCAAACAATAAATTTGTCTAATTTGAATTCCGCGCGCTCTTGCGGTAGAAGAAGGTACTTACTCGCTAACGCCAGGCGCCATATTGATTTTGAGCGTTAAGCGAATATTTTCCCAAGTTGCTTGTGATCGCTTGCTGGATGGTAAGTATCAAACATCCAAGTTTTCTCTCGTCCCTCACCGTCGAAATCATTCTTCGATAGGTTCTAAGTAAACCTGTCAACTTGTGTCGGAGAATGAGTTGCTTGGATATCGAGAAATCAAAGAAACGAAGGAGCTACAAAATTGGAAACATGGGTGACGTTCTTGGCAAAGAATGTGGAGATGGTGAGAAAGATGAAATGCCGCATGAAATCATTGAAGATTTTGTGAGAGAAGAAGCAGACGGCGCCCCAAGTGGAGACGAAAAGTCTTCGGAATCTAGTGTTGACACGGAGGGTGGCGATGACTTGAATGGACTCGAAATATTTGTGGTTGGTACAATCTACCTTGCTGCTAAGCCTAGCTGACCTAGGCCAGTACTTGTCTATTGTTAGCCTCATTTCGGCTTTATATTTATGTGCAAGGTGCTATCAATCAAGACTAACAATCTTGTCCCATTAGGCAGATGATGAGCCCGATGAGAAACACGGGCGGTTAACATATGAGCCCGCCAGCGCTAGCCCAAAGCCAGCAGCAGACCAGGCAGGCGACTGCACATGTGAAGCATGCAAGAGCAGAAGGTGAGCAAACATAGTTTGAATTTGGTTGCAGACTTGTTTGGTGAATGCACAGTGTCGAGTCTATCAAGTTGGGGTAACGCTCAACCTTAGATAGCCATGAGGTCTCACATTCTAGTATATTTATAACAAATTTGTGTTTCCCTAAACAAGACATCAGCATAGTGTGGGAAATATTGATTTATTTTTCTTTGTTCAAGAATCCCATAAACTATGACGGATATGATCTAAACAAGTGCAAGTGAACAAACGTAGCTGGAAACTTAATCAATTGTGCACGCTTGTCCTTGAGTCCTGCTGACCATGGTGATGTTTTTAGGCAGCTGGCAGCCGAGCACGATGAGGAGTTGCAACGGCTCACTTCATACTGGATGGAATTGCGTTGGTACATCCGCTCTGTCTATCGCTTCTCTGCGTCTGTCCGCCCAAAGAATTTTGACTTTGAGGACAATGGGCCCAAGATCAAGGATCTCATCCACAAGTAAGCTACCTGCTCTACCAGAAGTGCTATATTTATGTAAAGGAATTCACTTCTTTTAGTTTTTGGAAACGGTACATAAACTTAACTCAAAATTTGGGCTTCAAGTTAAGTTTTGGGTGATTGGCCTCGAACAAAAAAAGAATAGCGTTTTAGTGCCGACAGTTTGTTTTCAACAAAAATTACATCATCCACCAGGATCTCACCTTGGGCCTCTTTGGTGCCCCCCCCAGAGCCTTGAACCCTTCCGATCCCTCATTACAGCGACTGCTTGCTCACCTTCCACAATAAAATGAGAAAAGTAGTAAAAACTGACCCTAATAAATCTCGAAATGAACACAATTTTGGTCAAGTCGGTGCGTTCTACTGGAAATTAAATTTATGGTTCGGGATCAGAATCGGAAAAAAGTCCCCCTTTTCAGATTAAATTAATTTCAGGGAACAAACTGTGTGGAGTAAACGTAGTGACACCACTAAGTTAACTTAGGTAGAACTATATTTATAATGACAAGAAGTCCAGTTTTTGAACGCAAATTAGTTACATCTTTTTGCAGTTAGAGTCTAGAATCAAACCTTGGAAGTCACTAACCAACTAGCTTTCATCTTTAAAGATATAGTTAACATATATTTGAAAGCGTGATTAGCCCACCAGTGTGTGCATTCATTTATTCCTACAAGAATCGTGCAAAGTCTGCATTTTTTATCGGTTCTCAGAATGCTGTTATGAGCGATTATAGACTGGACGGTATTTAAAAGTCGACGTCACCGCGCTCTGCCTTGACAAAGCCTTACCCTATCCTGGCTTGGCGCCTGGCAAATACATTGCACTATGCAATCACGAGAGACGAGGGGATTTAATTCTGTCAGCTTGTCACACATCTTATTTATGCAAGTCGGAAAGGATTTGTAAATGTGTGGGGCAGCTCTATGTTATTCCATTTTTAATTGCACTTTTTGTTGTTTGCCAACAACCTAACTGATATATCCAGTTGCTCAAGTGTGACTCGAGCGCTACACATGTGTTTTACGCACCGACTTAGAGCGTTATTTCTGCAGGAAGCAAAGGAATATTTTTACCGTAAACATTAGTAATGGATTCCGCAAAAAAATCATCGTATAAGTGTGATCTTCAACACCCGGGCGATGCAATCGAAACAGATGCAAGTATAGGAAATGAGCTACGTTTGGCTGTGAGGAAAGCGCTGGAAAGTATTGGGTGGAGTAAGCGTTTGAAAGGAAAGAAAATTCACCACAGATGCATCACGGAATGTGAGGACGCCACTTCTATGATTTTATCGAAGTGAGTTTTAAAGATGCTTCGTCATGTCACGATACAAATACGCAGAATCGGAAAAAGAAAATGAGTCTGCAAGAGAACTCGTCTTCAATAATGCTGGGGATGGGGTGATTTTTAGCTTTAAAACAATTTATCATAACTCATAAGGATAAACTCTTGCACTACCCCACTACCCAAGGTAAGACACCCGAATTGTGAAACCCTCCTCACGGCAATCAGGAAAACTTTCCCGAAGGTGACAGCAGCGGCCTTCACAGGATTTATTGCATCGGCAACCAACAACCATCAGAAATGGCCAGCGTAAATATATGAATCATATCAAATAATCAAACGTGTGCAGTTACTCCTTTACTCAATGATCATATGATGTGATCACAAAAAGTATTCCAAATCGCCGAAATGTTTCGCATTGCTGTACACCCCTCAATGTGTGCGATCAATATGATTCACGTAAATGAATACTAGTTTGAAGTTTCACGCTTTACATAAGAACTTGAAACCCATTTCTCAACGAGCGTAGGGCGTCCCGGGTTCGACGTCCATCGAACATCACAACCGTTTCTTAGTCTCGCTTGGCTCTACCAGCCTCGAGAATGTACTTTGTTTACCAGTGTATTAATTTAATTCCAACTTACAGCACATAGCGGGTAAATGAACTGAACACAATATAATATTGGACCGTGAATTGGCCGTGGAGGTGAATTGAAGTTTTTGCTACTTATATATGTCAAATATTAATGGATACAATGATTTTGACCTTATCAGGCAATCTGTCGTGATTGATGCCAATGAGACATTCCAATCGATTTTAATACCGAAAACCGCGAAACTTTGGCATCTCGGAGTCATTTTAAACACGACTTATACTTGCAGGGATTAACTAGCAACTAAGCTTGGCGCGAAATCGAGTGGGCGCAGGGACCAAGTCATAATCTGCAGAGTGCAGGAACGTGCTGATTACTCGCTTCTAAGAACAGTGCATTAAAAACAAGCATAGCTGACCGAGTAGAATCGAATGGGGGAATCTGAATCTGAAAAGCACAACTGAATAGTTAACTATATCTTTAAGGGCCGGTATTACCCCCTCTGAACTTGCGCACAATTTATTCCTTCGAACAACTTGTTAGTTGCCATGGTGCAAACCAATTAGATGCTTTTGTTTCCTAGTTTTCTTGAGTATAGTAGTTTGCAGGTGGTAATACCAACCCTCCATTTTTCTGTAGGTAGGTCAAAACTCGGAGACAATGCAGTTTCACAGTTGGTAAACAACTGATCTCAACAAATGATCTTTTGCCAAATTTGATTGAAAAAACCCAAAACGGTGGTTCCCTGTAGCCAGCCACTACTCAGCTGCGCCGTTTCCGAGCTGCTTGGCTAGAACGGTCAATGATAATAACTTGAGGACCTTATCTCTGCAGGCTTTGCGCACGAGATCCACATCAGCTGTTCCAGCGACTGGAAAGAGTCGTCCAAGATTTTGTTTACGGAGTCAAAAACGAACTGATGGTACTCATTGAGAAGGAAGAGCAGACAGCAGACCTGCCTCGCACCTTCATTACAGGTACTTAAACCATAGTTTTTATTATTGACAGCAACTTTTCTGTATTAGCATAATGGAGTCAACCTGAAAACGTGGCCAATTAGACCCATAGGCCGGTTAGCCCTTTCAATAAGAGAGGTTCAAAAGTTTTTAATAAAGAGTTTGAAAAGTTTTTTTGGAAATCAAAATGTACAGTAAATGTCTTGATAAGTCTGCAAAATTTGAAAAAGTTTTGGTTTCCCAGTTGGTGTTAAGGTATTCAAAATTTGATGGCTATGGTTACATTTTTTGGTTACCTTCCTCAAAGTCAAGAGACATGTTTGTGGCTTTTGCAATAAAGGAGAATTGCTGATAACCATGTCTATTGTTTCGGACGTACATGTTTCAGAATCCTGTGATTCTAAATATTAGGTATACTTTCTTTTTTTTGCGTATTTTGGTCAATTTCATACTTTTCCGTAGTACCCGCAAAATTGTATGTGCGTAAATTTCACAATTGTTGCGTTGATTGGCGTGTTTTTATCCATTTCCAAGAAATTCACATCGTGTAATCTTATTGTGAATCCGTCACTATTTTTTTAACTGCCCATTTTTATCTTAGCATTTTACCAGTATGGTAAATTTACCCACACATACAGTCAGATGTTTTTTTTTCCAAGATCACCAAAATTTATCATACATTATTACTAGTTTGATCCACATCACTAGTTTTATGTCTTACGGGGGCCACAATTTTTCATGGTATAACAATTGCCAACCCCCGTTGCAGAACCTTGTAATTCACATTGAATTCCTTGACAATATAAAAAAGTTTTTCTTGAGTCCATAATGGCGCTACAAAAATGTAGCTCTATATGAAAAGTATTACGTCCCAATTTTACTGATCTCAAGAAATTGCAAATCGCGTTTCCATGAAAAATGATTTCTATTAAAATTCAGCTTCAAACGCAAAAAAGGAACTTAATCCTCACCGCTAGTTCACTGCCAGTGGGAATTAAAAAAATTAAATATGACCATCGCCACAAATAGCTTTCTCTTCTTTATCTTGTCTGGTGGTCCTGTTACGAGCTGACTGACTGCATAGCTTTTGGTGATCTTAAGTTACTCAAGCTAAACTCAAAAGGTGGTTCAAAAGCTGAAATATTCTGCCATGTCTGCAAAAAAATTCAGGCTGACGAAGTAGGTCCATGACTATTTTCAACAAGTTGTCACTTTAACCTCCGGTATCCTATCGCCTAGAAACGTGTCCTGCAATTTCTACCAGTGGATTATACTGCAGTTAATTCAACAACGATGGCAAACCATCATAGGGATGTTGTACACAAAATTTCCTAGCAATTTACAAACCCGAGTTGCTACTGCTCCTTTGTGTTTGTCGAGTGTTTTTTCTGCCCCCAATAATAGTGACTCCAATAATTTCTGCGATGTGAGTTCACTACCGACTGATGTTTATTCTTTAGATATTAAACAAATTTCTCCTGAAACATGAGTCCAGGTCATTTTACTACACAAATATCTTTTGGAAGGTAACTGGGAGTGGAGATACAGACTTTAGTCTGAATATCATAGGTAGACCAGGTATCTACTGATATATCGAAAAAAAAACTTTTGAACGGATTGAAAATTTCCATCAATCGTAAAATGTTTATATTGCTTGGAAAAAGCATGGCACTAGTCGTATTCTGACTGCACCCCGTTCCATTGGCAGGCCTGCTGGACCGGTACGACGCCATCTGCTGGGCCGCCCGGCAGCTCACTCCGGTGCTCGTCGAGCTCGAGACGAGCCACCTCGAGCGCTTCCACCTCACCTGGGAACTATTCAACAAGCACATGTACCTCGGTAGCGTCTACACCGACCCGCAAGTGCAGGACAACTTACCGCGGTACATCGCACAGGTAACAAAAACCAGGGATTGAACCTAAAAGCTCCTAAAAATTTGAACTCGTATTTTTTAAGCCCAAATCTCCGAAATGTTGAACAATTATCTTCATTTTCATTCTGAAGTTGATTTGAAAGAGACAAGGTTTTGTACAGGCTAGATCCTTGGACAAGGTTAGCAGTGAAAGGCCAAATTTTTTTGGTGTTCGTGTAAGACATTTTCAAAATGCGTGTAAAACCGAAACTAATCGGCTTAAACCGGCTTCAAACCTGATATACCTGTTGTTGAAAGTATAAACCTGGAAACACAAAAAGGCAAGAAAAAAGCCAAACCCGAAATTTCAAACAGTTTCAGTTCCTGACAAAAGCACCACTAAGCAGTTTTAAATAATTGAGCATGGTTTGAACTTAATAATGTCAAATTCCAAAAAAAAAACTTGTTTTAGCAATATTGCCATAATTAGGGACTAAACTGGGACTTCCATTGTGGTGAATAGAAACGCTAAATGAATTGAGATTTGAACCTTGGCTCTCTCGATAACCAGAGAGTGCTCTACGCTAATAATGGAGCTATCAATACAATTCTGGTGGATTACTCATAAAAAACTTCAAACTTTATTCACAACTTTCACTTGAAGGGTTTTAGGAACGGTTTTCAATCAATCAATCAAGAGTTTTATTTTGAAACTTGAAATTTTTTTAAAAAATTCTATCAATTGAGCTATCCCCCGCACACCCTTCTCGTATTTACGACGAAAGCATTGCCTGTTGTAGTTGAGGAACATGCTGCCGGGGAAGAACGACTCATACTGCGAACTGGTCTACCGCTATCTCGGCTTCGACGACGAGATGACACTCATCGGCGGCCAGTGGCGCAACGTCGAGGTCCACGTCGACAAGTACAAGTGAGTCTTTCCGAGATGGCGTCTCGTCTCCCATTCCCATTCATTTCTTTTGATGTGAATGTGAAGCAGCTAGTAGGCTAGATAGTCAACATCCAATACTGCACTTCAGGCACTAGCGTGTCAAATTGAAGACGAGTTTTCTGATCAATGTAAAAAAAAAACTTTCCTTGAGTGTTCCCGCTAATTTCTGTCAATACGTGGGACTAACACACCGCTCTCTCCCTCCCGTCGCAGCCAAGAGCAGGCCGTCCTAAAGGCGAAACAGCTGAGCTTGCGCCAAGACTGGGAGCTGTTCAAGGCCCAGCGCAAGTTGGTGCAGAAGAAAATGTGGAACAAGACAGCGACAGAGCTGCGTGAGCTGGACGAACGCTTCATGTCACTGGCCAGCCTACGGCTGTGTGCCGCGGCAGCCGCAGGCGAAGCCGGCGCCGGCGCCAAGGAAGGTGCCGCGCTGTGCGGCGGGTGCACGGCACGGTGCGCTTGCGACGAGTGCTCGCTCGCACACCTGCTTACGTGCGGCGCACTGGGGGCATCGCCCGACGCAGCCACCTTCTATCAACAGGTAGGCTGGAGCATGGATGGATTTTATTACGACTGTCTTTCATAGATATCTGTCGCTCGCGTGAGCTGAGCCAACATTGCTCTACGTTTTCAGAGAACATTACAGGCCTACGTCAAGCGTTTCCAACGTGGCGGATACAGTCGACCAAATTTTTGTTTTGAAAATTGCGCTTTTTTACACAAGTGCAGCTGCATGTTCTCCATCTCTAAAAAAATTGGATTTGGGAGTTCAAATAGTTATCAGGCACCAATTCATGAACTAGCAAGAACACTTTCAGCCTTCTCTCCTCCTACTTGGAACGTGGGGCCCTGTAGGACAAGAAAACTAGGGGGAGAAATGCAAATTTCCATTTTGGTGCCGAGCGAGTGGCCCTCAGAGAAAAATTGAGAAAACCGGCTGTTCACAATTGCCCCCCGTTCCAGATGAGCCTGAAGCCGGGCAGTCGTCGCGGGGACTCGGAGGGTGCTGTGGGCGGCGAGCCAGACCCACCCCCGCCTGCATGCGAGTGCCACGCGTGTATGGCGCCACCTTCTTGCTCCCGTCTGCCGTCCGCTGTCGCCTCATCGCACCACTTCCCGCATGGCGGCGAGCCAACGCCGGTCGATGACGACGATGACGACGATCTCTACCCGCTGCTGTGTAGTCAGGCGATGTGTCCCTTGACCCCGGCGCCGCCGTCTGCTGAAGGAACACCGAAGGTAGGATGCGTTTTTATTTTTTGAAACAATTCTTCTGGTACAATTTCAAAGGAACGCTAAGCGACGGTACCTTTGGTGCTTTTCAATGCTTTTCTATGGTCCATTGATGCTTCTTGACGGCAGCAAGCTAAGAGCTGGCGCTTGGTTTCTCCTTTAATTTGTTAAGTTCATCGTTATAAATCATCCTCATGATCCTATCATACACCAACGCCAATTGACGACTACAGAATACATTTCCAGAGGGGATTAATATGTGAGCAGCAATGCATTTCTCACAAGATTTTTTATCCGATCAGACTCATCGACTGAAACAAGAGCCATCCATAGACCAGTACCTGACTAGTTGTAAATACAGTGGGTGAACACCAATAATATCAAAAGTTAACTGGTTAAGGCAAGTAGTTCACTATCTGAATGTATGGGGCCTTGGTGTCCTCCCTACATTCGCTTGTTAGGTTTAATTATTTTAATTGTTGGAGAATAACATGTTGATAAAATTCGTAAAACACTCAAAATATTTCATTTACAAACAAAAATTGAAGGTAGTCAAAGTATGTCCCTTATTGTCTCTTATTTCATCTGGGGCCTCATTCTACAAATTCTCTCCACACAAGACGAGACAAGAACTCCTTGTACGGTATTCAGTAGGCCGTTCTTGGATATTAAGAAAAGCCCAGGAACCGTTTACTACTGCCGAGCCCACAAAAATCAGTACCAATCCCAGAGCTCAAGTTCCGCGTAGGACCTAACTCCCAATGATGATGTCCGCATGTGCAGATGGCCAAGACACTACCGTGCAAAAGTCTGAGCAGCATTGTGGCGGCTCTGCCTAAATCCCCGGTGCCGCGGGACCTCAGCTCCATGGCAACGCAGACCAGTCCCAGTAAAGCCAAGCTGGAGCCTTCGTCCAGCCCAAGTAAGCCGGTCATTGCGGCAACCCCGGCAGCTGCTCCCAGGGCTGCGTCCTCAGTGAGTTATAATTATAACATTAATAATACTAAAAATAATATGCTTTATTCAGGGAACACAATACTATGCATTATAGAATGCCTCAAATATAGTAAGTTTATTAACTAAGTACAAAGTCCATACACTCATGGTAGAATCGAAGTTTTAGCAGTCATTGCATAGCATAGCTGAGCAGTTAGGTTAGGTGAGGTTAGGATAGGATATGGCATTGAAGAAAATGATTTTCTTTGCAAAATGAACACAAACTGATGCCTAATTGTCCGGTCTACCTGTAAGCCGTGATGGCAGAATAGAGCTGTGTAGGTACTTGGTTTAAGAAAAGATATTAGAAAAATGCCTGGAAGCATGTTTGCATAGGTCGCTCAGCAACACTAACGCCAGACGCTTCCTAGTTTATTCATGTCCAGTGCACACTCACATTCTACACATGAACATGAGGGTGATTCCATATGAAATCAACCAGGTGATATTTTTCATGCTCACCGATTTTGCTAAATTTTGGCACACATGTTGGTTGTTACAAATAAAAAATATTTGCCGATTTTTTTCGAATTTGGTCGCACCGTTCACGAGTTACGGGTACCCGAACTTTGCCCGAAAACCAAAATTTGGCCGCGCGGATGGCCATAAGAAACTCCGTATACTCGGTTCTATTTGTCCCAGAAGGCTGGGAAAAAAACCATTGTAAAGCTGTTGAAATGGGCTTTAAAACGAGGGGAAAATAACTCTAGTACTAAGAAAAAAAACACTTTGAATTATGGTTACAAATATTTGACCTTCAATTCCAAAAAAAGTATATTTTTGAAAAAATTTAAAATTAACATGAACATTTCTTAGTGGGTGTAGAACAAGCATACCAAATTGCAGAGTGGGATCTCAAAGGGTTCAGAAGTTGTATTGCTTGAAACACTTCAATGCGTACGAAAAACTGGCTTTGGAGTGTTAATACATGCACAATTTCCTGGGTTAATTTGGTTAGAACGGTTTAATGTTAAATTTGGTTTAATGCTGGATCATCTTTTCACACCTTATATATGTAAAACCATAAAAATTAACATTCTATAGTAACTTACAGTT
>QKMV01001267.1:0-16791 GCA_003287335.1 Lednia tumana
TCATATATCATATATACGCAAAAGATCCGGAGTTCGAGTTTTCGAGTAGGCAGGTATTTTTGAATTGATTTTAATACTCTTCAAATTAATACTAGTCGCGTAAATGACTTTAAATTTGTCATCCTTGTCATCAAAGTTCCCAGTATTTTTTTTTCAAACCACAATCAGTATCCTAAACGTGGAATGAGGGGTAAGTGGTATCACCCACCCATATTGAAGTTTATTTTAATAACGACATTTAAACCATAAGTGGCAGATTTACCAAACTTAGTCAATTCTAAGAGAATTTATTTGGCTTTCTGATAAAATGTATTTGAAAAGTGCATTATTTTTAGGTTTTTTAGGTACCTTTTTTTTAATTGGTAGATTATCATTTTTTCAATTAATTAAGGTAATTTCAGAATCTTTTTAACATACAAAGTTCAAACACAGTTTTTTAGAAGGCCAGACACTTTTTCTGGGAGGTAGTTCATTTTGGTGACTTTACTACTGACAGTTAAGCTGTGGTAAACAATAATAAACTTCTAATAGGGTATGTTTTTCCATCTGCCCTTCATCCAGCCTTAAATGGACATTACGATCGTTATATTGCATGCTGAAAAATGGTATGCAAATTACGCATATCAAAGCCATCTCCCTCCTATTTCTTTAATCGTAATCATTAAAACTCGATTGGATATGTCTTCACAAAAATTCGCATGAAATTCTGCTGTTTTTTCACAAATTAGTTTTTCGAATATATTTTCGGCATCGAACACGTTTTAAAAACGGTTTGTTTTTTAATTATTATTTGATACAAAAATGAAACGTTCAGTGTACATGAAACACATGCAAATTATTTTTTTTCTGTGCTAAGAGCTAACGACCACGAAATTATTCCCGAAATGATTCATGAATGATGTCAAGAGAATAGGAATAGGATCTTAGACAGGCGCTTCGATCCTCGGCAAGGTTTGGCACCAGGCGGCAGAGAGAAGCCGGGGTGGTGTTCTTGACAAAACAAGTCAGAAGTGTGATTTGCATCCAATTAGGGTAAGAGCTTGCTCATTTCGTATTCAATAATAATTACTAATAAGACCAAGACACCATCTTAAATTATTCCAAGTTGTTGGCAGCCGAAAGCATCGTTTTTCTGCTCTTGATATATGCTCTGCAGATGTCATGTGAATCAAATATAAGAAATACGTGGTACATCGAGTCAAACGAAAGAAAAGAGACACCCATGAGGCCATTATGTGAGTAGGACGAAGACAGGACTAGGGGTAGTCTGTAAGAAAGGGATGGAAACGGTCATGGAAATTGTACCACATTAACTCTATACAAAGTTCAACAAAGTTTTTGTTATTGTTGTTTGGTATACTAACTAGAAACTCTAGAGACGTGAATTATTGTCATTAGTTTAGGCTTACGACTTTGGTTTACTTTGCAGTTGATGCACTAGTTTGTCATTAGTGTTTAGCGCGTTAGCAGTTAGAGCTGATTTTCAAACGTATACTGTTGCAATTTGCATAGCATTATCATTTTCTTATTGCAATTCGGTGGCCGAAACATAAGAAGCTGCTTGACAGTCTAGAAGAACGGAAGCTCGTTTTTTAACTTTTGCTTGATGGTTTGAAAAATATGGGTCCCTTCTTGATGCAGCGATGAAAATATCGAATTAAATAACGCGTCCTCACTTATTTAGATTAGCTAATCTTTTATCTCTTGCAGAAATGAATGTCGAAATATTAAATACCGAAATGAAGAATGCTCTTTTAGAAATTCCTTTCACGAATAACTCTTAGCGAGGCAATTACAGAGTCGATAAAAACTCTGCAGAACAAATAACACTCGCATCCTTGGTGGATGGATATTGGAAAGAATCTAGCAAAGCTATTATCAAAGAAGTAGCATTTGAGAAGGAGAACTTGCAGCGCGAGGGTATCGAAAGCTGAAAGAACTGTTCACAAGTTTAATTACACGAGAGCCAACTTGGCGTGCCTCGATATGTTTCAAATCAAATCTCAACTTTATTGGGCTTCGGTGTATACTTTTGATTGGCCATTCTTGCCACGATCGCCCAACAGTGTCAATATTTGACCGCCTTGCCAATTACTACCCAATATCGAATTCCTTACGTGTTGCTAGTTCATTTACAGATATTTCATTCGCCTCACTGTAAATGAGCTCGGATATTGAAAGATAAAATCTTCTTGAGCATTAAATAAATTTATTATGTGGCCATGTTCTCGCATTTTATTTTTTCAAAATAGCTACAGCAGCGCATCCGGCGCACGATCTTTAACTGAGACACGAGTGCTTGCTTCCTGCCCAACTCGACTTGCTTTCAGTCCTTTTGATCGGATATCTAACATCATTATTTATTCCCTGACGCCGATCTTTCGCATCGTTAAACACGAAATAGAGCACATCCAATAAAACACTTGATCCCGGACAGTTAAATTCAAAAAACCGTGATCAAATTTCGCCACACACCAGCAACATTAATCAACCAATTAAAATTCAATCCAAAACCCGTGTGTATAATTTGATCTTGTCGTGCGGTGGTTTCACACTAAACACAGGCTTCCCTTCGCTGTCCTTATAATCCTTATAATCCAGCGTGTATACACAAGTAAAGCCAAGTCCTTCGCTCGCCCGAGCGCTGTAGTTACTCGTGCAATCTATCCGCATCAAAGGGTAGCCGAGCTCCTCAGCCACCTCCCTGCTCCGGTCAATCAGCGCCCTTCCGACGCCCATGCCTCGAACGTGGCGGGCCGTCGCCAAAACGCGTAGCTCGAAGATGTGCGACACTGGCCATCTTGTAAATAGCTGCGCCTCTCGCTCCATAAACGCCCAGAGTTTCAATATTTCTAGCGTTGTTCTGCACGTGCATTTTGGTAAGCTTTTGATTTTATTGCAAATAGTGCTGGTCGGGCTGTAGTTGGCTGAAAACAGCGCGATTTGAAAAATGATTCGTGAGGTCGAAGACGTGGCCATAATATCGCACTAGAAGGCGTTAGACGATGCTTTGGCGATAGTGATCATTTTTCAAAATAAATGCTATCACTTTTTTGAAAACTCGATGCTTATCCAGTGCTTACGAATTGCCGCCATGGGTTTCCCTTAAAAGTGGCAGCGTTCAATTTGAAAGAGGAACACAAACCAATCTCTTAAGGAGCAAAATCCACTTGGTATTATCGAATACACCATTAAAATAGCGCTCGACTGCAAACTTTCTGGGCATTTTTTTACCAAGATGCGTCTCTTATCATGTAGCAAGTGCGTATTCGAAGCGATATCGTGTTGAATAAAACGTTAACTTCTGTACGACACAATATGTTCAAACACTTACCGTTAAGGAGGACGCCGAGAAGTTTCCCCGAATTTGACATCGCCATCAGCGAGATGTTATCAGACAAGCACTCCAAGAGCAAATCCTGCATGTCTTTCGAAGGATTCCTTCCCATGCAGCTTGCCTGGATTAAAGGCTCGTCGACTAGAAATGACTTCTTTAACAATTGTAGAATTTCGGCGCGATCTTCCACTGAAGCGAACACGATGTGGTAACAGCCAGTTTCGGTCTGCAAAGATAAAATTAACTTTGGAGCCAATTTCAAAATTAGGGATGCGTCATTATCGATTATCGAATCGTAAATACTTTCAGACGCTGAGTGAATCGTCTCAGTGTGCTCGGTTGTAAATTAAAATAGAATTTCAGTTATAAACCAGGCACCTCCACCGTCGCTTCTAATAACTCAATGAATCTTCGTAAAGGTACTTTCTTTTTAATTTCGAAGCATTCCATTTCATTCCAAAATTTCCTTGCCCTTAAAAGTTAGTTTCATCTACTACATCTGCGAACTTACTGCAGTTTTGTTCCCATTGAATTTAGGTTCACTATAGTCGTCGTCTGTAGTTTTAGTTCTAGGTCTGCAACAGTAATATTTAATGGGCGTGCATTTAATGGTGGCTTTAACAGGTCTAGAAAAAAGACGACTATTTCCCAAGCACTTTTGTAGATTTTGAAGATATATGGAGCAAAATATTCGACACATTTTGAATCGAATGTGAGAAATTTAGAAACACGGCACGCTGTTTCGAGCCAAAATTTTATTTAAAATATCCGCAATATTGCTAGGCATTTACTGTGCAGGCTACCTTTTCCCGTTTTCATTTTATTTGTTGGCGTTAAGAATTGATTGCTATGTAACGACCGCAACCTATTTAGTTACGTCCGGCGTTCTTTTAATTTGTATATTTCGCATTATTATTAACCTCTGGGGAGAAACAGCCCCTCAGCTTCTTTTCGCTGTAAGCTCAATTCGATGTTCTTCATCCATCACATCGTGTTTACGAACATATTTCCCTGGTTGGCGGAGAAATTCCGAACAGCTTTACTAGATTGGTGGATGACAAATGATGGATTGTTGTGGAAATATTCTCTAAATCTTAGATGCTAAGATTAATGAATAAATCTAGTAAATAACTTGTCAAGATAGGCTGGATTTTTAGCAAAAATAAATTATATTTCATAATAAAATTGTGGCGCCCGTTTCAAATACAAGCTGACAGTAAAGGCGAGGGAACTGAATACCTCTGTCAATTCATGGGTCGAAATGGAAGTGTAATTCATAATCCGATAGATTCTGACTGTGTTACAATAAAACCTCTCTCATACTCGTGAAATATTAGTTTATTTCAATGGTAAATTCAATCCGTTACATAATTTACAGACAGAAATAACATATCACCTACATCTTCCTTTCCCTCTTAGAGCAGGAAAATAAACCCAAAATATCGTTAGACGTTAAACATGGCATTATGTAATACGTGCGTTGGGGTAAACATCAGTGAACACTTGTCTAATACATTTATTACATATTTAAAACTTAATAATTCAAGCATTCGACCAGAATATCCTACTATTTGTATGGTAAATCAATAATCACAATCGGCTGGTGTTTGCAGCCTCTAATGGAATCGTCCAAATTTACCGCCTAGGCCACCCCCGTAACTCGCCGAGCTGCCGAATTCTCCATTTTTACCACCACCGCTTACGTAGCCATTTTTCTGTCCCTCCGAGTGGCCAGCCTTCTTTGCGTATTCCTCGTTGTTGTTGTGATATCCTTCGTGTCCTTCCTGGGCTTTGTGTCCCTCTTGCTCGTCGTGGTGGCTTCCTTTCTCGAACTCTCCTTTCTTCGCAGACTCGCTCTGCTGATGAGCGGCGTCGACAAAACCTCCCTTTTCATGTTCTCCCTTCTTCGCCGAATGCTCCTCTTGCTCCTCGCCGAATTTGCTCTCAGTGCCTTGGTTGTTCGCCTCATCATAGAAGCTATGCTCTTTCTTGAACTCATCCTTGTGATATGTGTTGTGGAATCCGGTAGTCTTGTGTCCCTTCTTATGACCACCCTTTTCGCCGAAGCTCGCTCCTGCAGCGCCCTTCTTCGCCTGGTGAGACTCTCCATACTGGCCAGCTTCCTTGTGGTGCCCCTTTTCCTCTCCTCCATTTTCCGCGTATTCTCCCTTCTCGACTTCTTTAGCCGAACTTCCCTTCTCACCCTTTTCGAAAGCATCTTGACTCTTGTAGCCCTTCTCACCTTTTTCGCCTTGGGCACTGTTGTGTGCTACGTCGAACTGCTCATCGCCTCCTTTCTTGAAGTTCTCACCACCGTAATTTTCACCGACAGCACTTTGCACGGCTCCGTTGCTGTATTGGCTCCCAGCTCCGAGTCCTCCTCCGAGTCCTCCTCCGATACCACCTCCGATGCCACCTCCAATTCCACCCCCAAGACCTCCGATGTTGGCACCGCTGTACAATACACCACCAATTCCTCCGTTGGCGTGCTTGCCAGCTCTAATTCCACCCCCATATCCGCTAGAAACACCTCCCGCGTAGTTGTTAGCTATGCCACCTCCATATCCATTTGCAATGCCACCTCCGTACCCGCTTGCGACACCACCCGTAACGCCTCCAAGACCTCCGGCATAATCACTGCCCACACTGCTGTAAATCTTGCCGCCTCCGAGACCACCTCCAATGCCGCTATTGTATCCCGCTGATCCGGAACTATACCTTCCAGACCCAACACCACCAATACCTGCGCCGAGTCCAGAGTTGATTCCAGATCCTATTCCAGAGTTGATAGCGCCGCTGTATCCAGTTCCGACACTGCTATATTTGTTTCCAACACTTCCTAGTCCGGAAGATCCAATCGCCCCATTGTTGTATCCGTCCCCGAAAGAGTCTCCCTCAAAGTCTTCCCCGGCATTCTCGTAGACGGCGGCTCCGGCGCCAAAGTTCCCTCCCGCACCCCCGAGGTATTGGTTGTGGTATCCGGTCGCGTCTCCGGAGCTGTCTCCCAATCGGATGTACGTCGGCGGACCTCCGTTGTCGCTGCGGTACATATATCCGGTCGCTGATGACTCTAGGTCGGAGGAAGCCAATCTTCTCATGAACATCTTGCCGCGCACTTTGTTATTGTCTTTCGGAGTTGCACTCGCATTCGACGCATCTTCGGCGTAAACTGCAAATGCTAGGCACACAACTGCTAGGCACTGCAACTTCATTGTGACTGGCTGTTTGAAAAACCGAAGGAAATTAATTTCAAGCACTTGAATAATTAAAATTTTTGGTCACTGAATATAAACTCCCTACGCTATGCTTGTTGCTGCTACTGACGTTGGCAGTTAACTGATAATATTCCCATTTCAACCCTGCCTTTTATATCAGTGACAAATAACTAACAATAATTATTGCATTAACTAAGATAGTATGACATGAGTTTTTGTGCACTAAATGACCACATTCTTAAAAAGTTTCATACTTGAGCTCTTATCACCCTGAAAACAAGGCCAATTACAAGCGAATCAGAACTCACTATAGAAATTGACCGAATAAATTATGCAACATTTAATGTGGCAATTCAATTGGTCCTATTTTTGTACTTATTTTCTTGTAAATATCTAAAGGTAACGTAATTCCGGAGTAGATTTGCATCGCTGCTTAACAAACCGGAACTCATTTGACTCAGTTTAATTATTCATGCAATTGTTGTACCACAGGTTTTCAAACATTTTATTCGCCGAATGCGTAATGATCCATGTAACCTGTCAATGGGTTGCGAAACACAAAGCAAAGGTGACAATGTCAGCTGAGCCAATTGGCCAACGGTTCACGCTGGTTTCTTGCCGATGCTAGCATTGAAATCTCTTGCGGTAAGCAGCCAATTGGTGTAACGCACTGTGCAACGGACACAGGACGCAATGTGACCTTCTTTCTTTCAATGGAGTCTGCTAATGTGATAGTCTATCTTAAGTCTACGATCTCCAGTCAAGCGGCTTTTCAATGAAATTGAAAAAAAAATCGCGTTTTTGTCCTAACACCTCACTTTTTATGATCCTACAGAACGGCCGTCGCACTTTAGTACTGAAGTCATAATCGGCAGGTTCCAGTTCTATCCTGGTCGGGTTTTCCCTGATTTCCCACAACCATTCCAGACAGACGCTGAGATTTTTTAACTACGTATAGCAAAAGCCATTACTGATGCTTCTCGACAACCTCTCTGTTTGGGGGCTTCTGTGGTCATCTCGGAGTCCGAAAACCAAATAGGCGTGCTGTGGTTGTTATTGAGTTTATCATGGGATAAATCTTACAATATAAATCGATCAGTAAATTTGTGTAGTTTTCTGTGTGTTCCTGCAAAATTCCTGGCGAAAGATACGATAGCTCTTCTCAAATAAGGACACCCGCTGCCATAACTAGCATATCATTTTCCCGCGAGCGACGTTTGCCGCTCATGTAAAAAAACGTAAGATTAGAAGCAAGATGATGAAAAGAGAAAGATCATTTGATTAGGCGCGTATAATATATGAGCTATGGTATAGTCTAGATGTACGTATACTTCATTCCTTATAAGCTTTTCTAAGCTTTGCAGGTCACTTTTGTACATATGTTTCTTTTGAAGTTTAATACACAATTATAATCTCGTCGCATTATGAGCGGAGGGGTTTTCGTGCGGCACGCTTTACTTGGGAGAGGATAATTTTTTCGATTTTACCAGTCAGTTTTTTAACGCCACTTGGCTGCTTTGCAACAAAACAGCAACAAACTGGGATAATGGAACACCAACCGATCACCAATAACACCGAAGAAGCAATTATATCTGGCTTGGAACTGATAAGGAATTGGACAATTATTATCCTATCATCTACGAATATGATGACGCTAAAAAGCTTCCAACTACATTTTCTATTCCTCCTTTTAATATCACTTTCATTCAGTTTTCCGTTCGGTCCCACATTCAAAACACGACTCACGTTTCAAAATTCATCCATCGCGTTTATCAGGGGAACCACATCATACATGTTTCGGCCCCAAGCCCCCAAAAAAAGTTTATTCGTAATGTTTTTAGCCAACTAGATTGACGCGCATTTTGATCTTGAAAAGGTCAAATCCATCATTAGAAAGCCCTGCCCAACCATTATTCGACACAGCATTTTGGGCTGTGAACTGTAACAGCATTGAAAACTTGATATTTAACTCACTTTCTAACTTGGCTGCAGTAAATCGTAAATGAAACGATCTTTTGTAAAACCGTTTAAGGTCAGTTTTTACGAATATATTTTCATTATGTTTTGTTTCTTTATTTGTTAACAAAAACTCTTTAAAACAGAATTAATGGTCAGAGAAGCAAACATGGCAAACAATGCATTGGGACACTCCCGTCTACAGCTCAGGACCCTGAAATGAGGTACTCCTTTGATTTCCGTTAATTTTTTTGGTGCGAACGTATTTGGTTTGAGTTTAAACTTAAAAATAATAATAACCTTAGTCTGATCTGTGTTATCAAGATGACCATTGAGATGAATCGTACAATGCATACCAGTACGCGTATGGCTACCCGAGTCATGTAGCCGCGGTGAGAGCAAGTCTGCCTTGTAAACGAGGGGTCCGAGGGGTCAATCATGATACACGATGAACCTTAATTTCCACCGACTTTTCTTAACACATCCTCTACCAAGCAAGTGTTACATACAAGTTGCATGGATATAAACTTCTTTAGACTCGTGTATATATCCTAATCTTAGCACTTGTTTTCAAAAAACCTGTTTTATAAACAGAGTAAGAATGCAAAGAAGTCCACTAAAAGATTCCAAAAGATTCCATGCGACGTTTTCAAGTCGCGAGTAGTGAACATTTATGGTGGAAATACTTATATATCGACTCATAGTTAAAGGTAAATTTCAATTCCAATTGCAATTTCAATTGTTTATTATTTCATTGAACAGGGTAGGGCATGTCATGTCGCAAAAACGTATGAATGAAAAAATAGGCTTTGAAACCCCTTGTTTTCCTAAAACTTAGTCACCTCAACTCTTTATGCTTTATTTACAATGTAATAATCTCTATTTGTAATTTCGTCAATACTTTAACAGGTAACAATGCAAAGTTAAGTCTATAATAGCTCTTTTAAAAGAACAGCTACTTTTTGTCATGTGTTTTTAATTTTCTGGCAGTCTGAGCATGATTTTGGCCACTTTCAAATTAAACACAACATAACTTGAATATAAAGTGCCGAACAAAGAAGGACACTTTTTAGGGTAAAAAGTAGAGACAGGATCTCAAAAATTTTAAAAAATGTGTAACTGAATCCAAACTTGGCACTAAAACTTGGACGCCCTTAGTGGTTGCTATCAACTCGACTATGGATAACTCTAGTAGTACATTTTTTTCTCACAAACACAACAGTGACCTTAGGGCGGAACGTATAGTCGTACTCGTTGCTGTAGCGACCGCTAGGACGCTCCAGGTCAGAGTGAATGCCCACAGTCGTGCATTCAGCCGTAGGTCTAGAGTGGCGATGGTCACCATTATCAGTATCTTTGGTCACCATGGACATTGCCAAGTAGTTGTACATTTCAAGAGGCAGTATGTTTCAGGAGGGCAGACTACTTGAATATAGTTAAGTTTACATCCGCTCGACCGAAAAGGTGCACGACAGTGAACGGTTTGATGTGAAGGACGTAGGATTGGCAACGTCCAAACACTACAGGCAGCAAGAGCGCTATACGTACCAAATTGAAAACGCATACTCACCCACACCCACACCCACACCCACACCCACACCCACACCCACACCCAAACAAACACACACAACTTATCTGGACTCTGGAGGTGTATGCACAATCCCGTGTCAAGACGGTGTCAATTTGTAAGACGAAGCCTTGAAACAAGGTTCATTTTATGGCCTCTTCACTGGCGTCTCCGTTTCAAGATGGCCTCAAGCTGGTACGCTAGCCAAGCTGGTTATGTAGGGTGCTGTTTGTACTTCACATCAAGTGTGATAATGTTCACATCGGTAGCTGTGAACGTGGGTGTAGTTTCTACTTATTTGTTTACTATGAGGTCGACACATTAAGCGTGTACGGGAAACCCCTGCACTTAGGGGCAATTATTATGAATTGGTGCTTGGTAGGTATGTCAAACAAAAAATACATGTATTAAATAAATCTCTGCCATTTTTTTTAACTTTTTAGGGTGTTGCATTTACTGAAACCACAACAAAATTCCACTGTTTGACCAATCACAACCGACCGAAATCCTGTTAGCTGCCTTTAAAATCGTGTATAAAGCACTCTTCACTAAAAAGCTTCCTCCGCTATCATCGAGCCCACACGAATGATTGATTAATAATGGACGAATAAACTCACATGTCCGTTTTAAACCTCATATTAAAAACTAATCCAATTATTTCATATTTAGGTACAGTACAGTGAAGCTTTAGTTTAAAAATAGTTTGTTGAAAATTCATGCTTTATATTAAATACCAATGTAGGTAGTAATCGCATATTAAAGGAACGCCGTTTGTAACACACAAACACATTTATTTGAAGTTAATCCAGCTTATCATGAACTAATAGAGAACATGTCTTTTCTGGATGGGAGCTTTAACTAGAAAATCAGTTCTGTAGAATAAATAATACTATCGTTTCAAAAATGTCAGTCACGACGCCGGTGACCATGGTTTCATAGCAAAAGAACTCGTTATCAATCAGTTCTTTTTCGATTCCACAGAAACTTGTTTTTTTCAATATGCATTAACGGTCTGTTACAAAGCAATTGAGAGGAGTTTTTCAATTGGATGCCGGATTGGGAATTGATTGGGGAATTGGGAAATTGTATTTGCTGGATTGTGGAAAATGAGTCGTAGATACTTTAATACATGACCAAGACACTTCGTATGAAGGAATATTTATTTTCTTTGTGAATATCAACGTATGTAACAATGTATAGAACAACAATAATCCTGATAAATATGACTAATTAATATCATCATCAATAACAATGTTAACGTAACAATAAAGATCATTAGCTGTTATGTTAGCTATAATAGTGTAGGACAATTAAGCAACCAATAAATAATAACAAACTAGTGGTAAGAATATGAATTCTGTATGAGAAAGCTAAATTTTTTGGATGACTTTCAAGGCTTAAAGTGCAATTTAGACGCATACGGTTAAACGTATAGAACAACATTCATTTGGAGGCAAACCAACGCTAAAGTAGTGAGCATATTATAGTATGGAACTTCAGAAAATTCGTAGTATATTCGTAGCAGTATTCTGGTGATGTTGTAATATCTGTTTGGTTTATCCATGGTGACCATGTCCGCCGCCGCCGCCGCCCCCACCACCGCCTCCGTGGCCGCTGCTGTGGCTACTCGACTTGTGGCCCGAAGAGCCTCCCTTCTTCCCGTACTCCTCGCCGTGGCTGGAATGGGAGTCGTGTCCACCGCCTCCCTTGTGTCCCTTATGCTCATCGTAGTGCGAGCCCTTATCGTGACCTCCCTTCTTACCGTAATGGCTGTCGTGATGACCTCCCTTGCTGTGGCCTCCCTTGCTGTGGCCTCCCTTCTTCGATCCGTGCTCGCTGCCGTACCCACCATGCTTACCATGTTTACCTTCATCGTGATGTTCGTCGTAGAACTCGTTGTTCTTCTTGAACTCGTCTAACTTGTGAACCTCGTGACCTCCTTTCGTGCTGTGACCCTTATTGTACGAGCCCTTCTCGCCAAAAGAGCTACCCTTGGAGCCCTTCTCTCCTTTGTGATGTTCACCGTAGTATCCACCTCCATCGTCGTGCCCTTTCTTGTGTCCACCGGCTTCGCTGTAATGCCCTTTGTGGCCCTCCTTGTCGTGAGATCCCTTCTCGCCTTTTTCGTCACCGTGGCTGCCCTTGTAGCCCTTGTCGCCCTTTGACCCGTGGCTGGAGTGGTGGTCTGAATTATGGTCGCTGCCGCCTCCCTTCTTGTAGTGGTGTCCAGAGGCAGCTGTCTCGAGGTCTTCTAGTTCTTGCACATCTCTGCGACGGATTTCTCTTGCCAGAGTCAATGCTTGAATCAGGCAGAGAGCGCCGAATAACACTAAAGATACACGAAGTGCCACCATTGCACTTTGCTAGCTGTCAACTGAATGATATCAACCATCAAAACCACTAGCTATTTATATTCGCTGGTAAAACCGCGTTGGGAAATTAACATTAAGCGAATTTTTTTGTATTTGTATTTTAAAGGCGTTGGTAAAATTCTGGCTCAATGGTTCAATGATTGATCAAGTAAGTGTAGCTTGATGCAATTTTTAGAGTTTTCTAAACAAAATCAATCTAGAAAAAGGAGATAGCTTTCTCTATTTACGTCATCTCCGTTTAAACTAATCAGAATGGTTAAATGTAGAAGAAGAAAAAAAAACTAAACGGCAATTTTTTCGTGGTTGATTGGAACAAGTATGTCGGCGCAGTCATCAATTGTTACCTATTCGATTAATTATTTGAAATAGTTACTAAATTAGTTACTGCATAGTTCTCTAAAAACACCTCGAACGATGCAATTGTGTTGTCGGTTAAAATTGGTCACAGTGCCTGCGTAATATCGAACAATGACTCGGCCCGGATCAAATGCAGTTCACTGTTGCACCATAATCTCTCGTGCGTGCGAAAGGCTCGACAAAAAACGGAGAAAAAATACAGAATTTCCTCTCAGTTTCGTTGGATATTTTACTACGCATATTTTTAACATTTTTCGTAACAAAGATTCAAATAATCATTGCTCTATACTTTTTTTGCTTACTAGAAAAGCAAGTACCTGTCCGATTTCGATTAAATTAGATACACTCGTACTTCGTAAATTTGATGACCACTTTTCTCTGTAGGTTAAGTTTTCTTTACACTGTCGAGTCATTGTCGGTCAATGATCTTCAAAAGATGAAAGTTAACCACGATGGATGCGCTCTTGTCATGCTTTAATTGCCTCTTACGCTTCATTTGCACAGTTTCTGCCAAAACAATGGCATCATAATTTAATTACTTAGACTCGTAGACCATCACGGAATCATTCTACTGGTTTATGAAAAAGAAAGTATGGTAAGACGTGTCACTATATCAAACCAACCACAGTCTAATAGTGGTTTTCTGGCAGCAATATGGCTTCAAAAAGTGAAGACTGATATTGGAATGTTATTAAATGCGAATGAAATTCTCAGGCAAACGATACATCTTCAGCACAATTCACAAATTTCCAATAAATAACATTTTCCACGAATTCTTTAATAAAAACATGTTTATATATTTGAAAGCATGTGTATCGAGAGATGTTCGAATGAAACCATAATCTACTTTCTCGTGGAAAACTTGCCATGGCGTGAATATCACCTAATACTACTACTTTAAATACACCACCATTAAAATAAAATACTAGACAATTCTAATCGGTTAAAACTTGGCTTTCTCATGGATGCTCTGCATAATCCTGTTCTACGTAATTACTGGGATAATCATGACGACTTTGTGCTTCTGGATGATGACATAGTAAGTCGCCAGAGGCGCAGGGAACGAACACATCAAAGGACGCCTATCCCCGTGTGTGTTATTCCATTAAGCCAACAGAGATGCGAATGTGTATGGCCACTACTGCAACAAACAAGCTTGTCTAATTGCAATATATTGTAATATCATTCCATTGCGACATGCTTTTTGAACGTTTATTTGTGGAGCCACCTGACTCTGAGAGTGAAACAATTGCCAAGGGCCAGAGACAAGAATGATACAATGCATTGGTGTAGAGACCCATGTGTAGGTATTCTGGATTGTGAATTGTATTGCGTGGGACGAATACAAGATGATTTTGAATTGGGTCGTTAGGTTTTTCAAAATTTGCAAAACAAGTAATCATGACAGCTCATGGCTCCAGGCTAACTCATTTGTCAGGTCCATATTGAACTAATTGAAAGTGGCAGCGGCTGTCAATCGAGAGAAAAAGGAACAGTAGGGTTTTGTTTGAAGACAGTAATCCGTCTAATTGTAGTTCAGTTTTTAATTATTGCACTTACATATTTAACAACAGAATAAATTACGAGTAGTTTTACAAAATAGTAAACACCAATAATTCAACGTTCAACAAGTAACAGAGATAATAATATTAGCAACAGATATTTGTAATGAGATGACTGTTTAGTGATGTCCATGTCCACCACCGCCGCCTCCGCCTCCATGTCCGCCGCCGCCACCGCCGCCCCCATGGCCGCTGCTGTACCCGTGCTGAGATCCACCGGAACTACCTCCCTTCTTCCCGTAGTCCTCTCCATGTCCATGATGGCTCTCGTGTCCATGGGCTCCTTTGTATCCTTTGTGATCGTCGTGGTAGTGTCCCTTATCGTTATGCCCTTTCTTTCCGTGGTCACTGCCTTCATGTCCAGACTTATGATGACTTCCCTTCTTGTGGCCGCCTCCCTTGCTCCCATGGTGACCATGGAAGTCTCCGTGCTTGCTGTGGTGTCCTCCTTTATGGGCGTCATCGTAGAATTTGTGTTCCTTGTGATACTCATCCTTGTTGGCTTTGTTATGGTATCCGTGGGTCTTGCTTCCTTTCTTATGGCCACCGCCTTCGCTGAACTTTCCTCCCTTGTGTCCCTTCTCCCCCTTGTGGTGATCACCGTAGTGGCCAGCAGCATCATGGTGGCCTCCCTTCTTGCCACCGGACTCGCCATGGTGACCGCTGTCGTGTTCCTTGCCGTGCTTGCCGTGGCTTCCCTTGTCGCTATGGTGGTTGCCCTTGTATCCCTTGTCTCCTTTGGAGCCGTGGCTGGAGTGGTGGTCCCCGTGATGTGACTCGCCGCCTCCTTTCTCGCTGCTGTGTCCGTGTCCAGAAGCGGCCGGAACGAGATCGAATACCTCGGAAGCTTCGGCTGCCAAATCGTCCTCTTCGTCAGATTCGGTGGCGCGGATGTCGCGAGCTAAGGCAGTTTGCAGAAGACATAATGCTCCGAGAAGGAATAGCAGACTCCATGGCCGCCACATTGTCCCTATCGTCCTGTAACTCTACTTGGTATGACAATACTTGTTGCTGTACGTAAGGTACAAGTTGAACTGATGCCTGTCTCAAGTGTTCCCCACTATTTATAATCGAAGTTGGTGTCGATAGACATTAGTTTTGGTTTAGAGTTTTTTTCTAAGAGATTACTGAAAGACGTAGCAACGTAAGAGCCTTTCTCCGAGGGCGAGATTCTATCTGAATTCAGGCGTAAACGATCGCGATCGAACGAGACAAGATCAATTCTGTTATCCCTTTGACTCTTTTGAGACAAAAAATGATTGTTCCTCGGTGCAAGCGATACTTTTTGTGGTGGAGTATCTTGTGTATAGTGCAAGCAGGTATATGAAATGTAAATAACTGTTACGGAATTAGGATTAGGAGAGACATGGGTGTAAAAATCTTATGAGGAATATAAGATGTGCCAATTGGTAGAATATATTAATAAAAGAAATATGATTACATTTATGGAACACAACTCTCTTTGTTTAAGATTAATTATTTTCCATGGTAGTCCTCTGTATTTAAGACACATCTGGAAAAAAATACACATGGAAACCAATTTTCCTGTTTGAGCAGAAGCCATTTAAAATGACGTAACAGTCACGGATGTTGGGAAACTGAGCGAAAATATAAAATCTTTCAGATAGTCAATGAGCAAAGGCAGACTGTTGTGTTTTTTCTCAGCAAAAACGAAAAAACAATAAGTGGAAGTCGTGGTTCATTTAGGAAAAAGGCAGCGTCATTTTAACCCAAGGAAATTTTTCTATAAATCTTGTAAATTTATGGTTTTCTTCGTCAGTGCTCCAAATTACTTGGAGCTGTTTGGTGCTCAATTGAGCCTCCGTGTGGACATGGTGCGCGTATTATTTCTATGTCGCTTGAAAACTTGGACTGTGATTCATCTTAATTAGACGTTACTCGTGAAGGCTGAATTAAAAACCAGATCTAGAAGTATAATAACACCTAAATTGGCGAGTGTTTTTGCATAGAGAGTAGCTCTTTTTATTACTCATATTTTATTAAACCTATGAGTTTGTATAGCAAATTGAAAGATAACAACGAAATTTGATACATAGAAACGATTGCTTTCCCGTTCCTTTAAGTTATATGTGATTGTTTATTTATAATTAGGGTAATTTAATTCCGCTACCAGTTATAGATGTTTTAATTTAAATACCGTATATTAGAATTTATTCGGATATTTTTGATTAATTTCTTAGCTTTTGTACGTTTGTTAATTGAGGTGGGAACTTTAAACAAAACAGCTCCATTATGCTGGATAATATATTAAATAATGTACACGAAATTTTGTTTCGCTTCAGACGGTCGTATATTCAAAACTACAGTGAAACTTGTTAAACAAGTAATAGGCTTTTAAAAAAACTGTTAATAACTGGGTTAAAATGCTGAAAACTTAACTGAAACTAAACTGCCAACGTTTCGC
>QKMV01001268.1:0-16790 GCA_003287335.1 Lednia tumana
AAAAACTGATTTAAGTTGAAAAAAAAGGATAAAATCCCACTGAAAATCAGGTTTTTAAAAAAAGTAAGTAAAACAAACAAAACATTTCTAATACATCTTTTCAAAACGCCAGTTGAATTCTCTTGGAGTTAACCAAGTTTGGTGACTTAGCCACTTATAGTTTAGCTGCAGTAATTTGAAGGAACTGCAAATCTGATGTGTTTTTTTAACCTGCCTCTCACTCCACCTTAAATTCTTAAGACTCGTGTCTTCTGTCTCATTTCGGCGCTAGTTTTCAACACAAACTGTCAGTAAATGGGGTTAACTACTGAGAACTTTTAACAAACAAACTGCCAACGTTTCTCTAACTATATTGAAAGCTTGACAAAGGTTAAGCTTTTAAAGCCAAATACACAGGTAGTTTTAATTTTAAGAATATTAAAATCACTTCAAAAATACCTGCTTACTCGAGGACTCGAGCCCCGGACCTTTTGCTAATATGGCAACTGCTCTTTTGCCATCAATTGCCCGGTAAGCAAAAGGTCCGGGGTTCAAGTCCTCGAGTAAGCAGGTATTTTTGAAGTGATTTTAATATTATTTATACTGAAAGTTTCTTCGGGCCGATTGTCCGGCTGATTATTCGCGAACAAGAACTTGTCTATGAAAAAACAAAAAACAAAAAACCAAAATTCCTAGCAAAGCCTACTTAAAAATTGTGATTTTTTTTTTTATAAAGAATAATCCACTCTGCCTTCTAAAATTCACCTGGGTTAATAAATCATTTTGGCAGTTTTATTTTATAAAAAAACATCAACATAAACATACCGAAGATTGCGATCCTGATACTTGTACGCCAGACCCGCGAGACCCAGAGGTCTGCGATCCCGATCCCTGCGAGTTGAACCGGCTGTAGTCCTGCTCGAGCACCGCCAGGCCTCCTCCGCGCGCGTGCGTTCCTCCCTGGTAGCTGCCGGACTCCTCGTGGATGGACGAGCCTTCGGCCACGTGGCTCCGCACGCCCTGCGCGTAGATCCGCCCGCCTCGCTTCAGGATCTCCTCGTTGGCGGCGCGATCGGCACTCGAGTTGCTGGCTGGAACGAACAGGACGGGCACAGTTGCAACGATGCCAAGTTGCCAGGGACTCAAGGGAACAGCGCAAGAGGGCCAAGGAGATTTGAGATTTGCTTGAATTGACAACATTCGGAAAGACTTGATCCAGAGGCCATAAGGACTTTATGTAACCCCTTAAGGTCGGGGGAGAGGCAACTGGGAAAACCCAGCCGATTTTCAGTTTGTTTTAATTACTGCAGCTAAACCAAAAAAGTACGGCCACCAAACTTGGTTAACTCCAAGAGAGTCTAACTGGCTTTCGAAAAAAATGTGTACAAAATTTTTAAATTTGTCAGTTTTTTAAAATACTGGATTTAAGTTGAAAAAAATGATATAATTCCACTTAAATCTACAATTTTTAAAAAGTTAAAAAATCAAAAATGTACAATACATTTTTTCAGAAAGCCAGTTGAATTCTCTTGGAGTTAACCAAGTGTGGTGACTCTGCCACTTATAGTTTAGCTACAGTGATGGAAAGGAACTGCAAATCTGATGTGTTTTTTAACCTGGGTCTCCCTCCACCTTAAGAGAAGCATTACACACACGATTTTAATCGTCTCGGGAATGACTTTTTGAATGTGGTCTATTGTTGTTAGCTTGTTGAGCTAAGACTCTTAACAAGAGAACAACTAAAGGATTCTAAACATTTCTTAAGAGTGCTGTGGATGGTCTGCTGTCCTTGAAACTGACAGCTATGCTCTAGCACGGAGAGTGGCTTCGTTTTATCGGTTTAGAGGTTCCGTAACTGACACTTTTTGTGTCACAAAAAATACTCTAAAGATTCTGAAAAACATTCAGTGTATTGAGACAGTATAAATAAAGGTACCTGACTGAATCACAGCCCAAAGGTGCATATAGCCTAGCCGCAAACAATTCCCAGACGTTACGCAAATCGAGGTACTTTCAAATATTCATGGCTCCAAGTAAATCCAAACATTTGAACACCTGAAGATGGCAAGGCTATCGTTGCCGAAACGTCATGAAACGAAACTGCCCTATTTAGGGCCACGATCTTTACAAAACAGAGCATTTACCGTTGAAGCACCATAAATACTTTCTCAGTTTGTGTAAAGGTTTTTGGTAAATCATACTTTATTGGTTTTTAATAAATTTCACCCAGTAGAATCTAGTTTTGTTATAACTGGTTGCATTTGTCATCCTTCCTATCAAAAACAGAAACCAAAACCACACAAATGAGCAAAATTAGAGTAATTAAATGTTTAAGACTCGTGTCTTCTGACTAATTTCAGCACTAGTTTAAAAAAAACTGTTAGTAACTGGACTAAACTGCCAAAAATTTCTAACAAACAAACTGCCAACGTTTCACTAACCTTGCTGAACGCTTCAGAAGCTTTCAGCAAGGTTAGCGAAACGCTGGCAGTTTTTTTGTTAACAGTTTTCAGCAGTTTAACCCAGTTATTAACAGTTTTTTTTTTATTAGACTTAATGGGCGATTTTTAGCAGCGCCACGCGTTGAAAACATTTCCCTGCCGCTAGCCGCTAGAAAAGAGAACCAACTCACAGGAACCGCCTTGCTGGAACGAAGAACTGCTCGAACTGCTCGAGCTGCTGAAGCTGCTGGAACTGCCGGAACTGGAAATGGAGCCCGTGCGGAACGAGCTCTGCTGGCGTCCTGCGCGTCGCTCCTCTTCCGTCAGAACCCGACCAGCCTGGAGATGAATAGAAATGTAAGTAAAGCAAAGTAAAGTTAGTACACACAAGTAAACAAGTAACAATGCAAGTAAAGCAAAAAGTACGTTAACATGTAACGAAAAGCAGAATGCTAAGTTGACAAGGAATAAACTTTTAAAGCCAATTACACGGCTAGTAATAATTTTCAAAGGGAAAAAGATCAATAAGATCAATGGGAAAAACAAATGAAACATGGCCACAATTTAGTGTAATTTGTCTCGATTTTTTCCTGAATATAGCTCACAAAAGTACACATGCAGGAAGTAACAATTTAGTTCATCGCATGTATTACGTCCTTGTGAATAGGAAAAGCCAATCTCCGAAAAAAGGGCCTGGATTGTGTTACGCCCTTCTTTCACCCAGCGCCTCAATTCATATTCCCATAAACTACCAGGGTGAGCAAAGGATATGTTGGAGGCTTTCGTGTTAATTTGCCAGCTTTAAGGGCATAGATTAATAGTACCTAATTTTTATGTCAGATTACTTCTGATTTTTTTGAGACATTTTTATGTTTGTCTCCTTCCACAAACAACTTTCTTTGCTAATGTTTTGCAGTTTTCCTCGGGTTTGCTCTGAAAGTAAGAATTGTCTTTCAGACAATCGCCCCAAGGAAGCTTTCAGTAAAGTTAGCGAAACGTTGGCAGACTGTTTGTCAAAAGTTCTCAGCAGTTAAGCCCATTTACTAACAGTTAGTTTGAAAGAATTGTCTTCTCAACGTTTCGACGAAGCTCGCTTCGTCATCTTCAGGAGTGAAGCGATTGGTCTCGAAACGTCAAGAAAACAATGCTTGCTTACAGAGCAAAACCAAGGAAAACTTCAAAACACTTTACAAACATAGCTCTGGAAACCACCGCGTAACCAACTTTATTTGCTTTCAACTTTCCTTTTACTGCAAACAGCTCACAAAAAAGTTACCAATATTGCCTGATAATCAAGCCAACAAGCAAATAACTGACCAGGATCAAAAATTTCAACCCATTTACACGGCTCGTTTTAGCGTGAAGAATGTTAAATCATTTCAAAAATACAGTTAATAAATGGGTTTTGCTGCCAGGAACTTCTAACAAACCTAACAGACCTATTTGGCAGCTAACCCCATTAACTAACAGTTTTTTTTGATTACTAGTGCTCAGACTAGGCAGAAGACAAAAGTCTTAAAAAATGAATGAACTTCAAAAATACCTGCCTACTCGAGCTTAAGCAGAACCTTGCTAAGCTCAGTGGTAGAGCAGTTGCCATGCTCACAGAAGGTCCGGGGTTCGAGTCCTCAAGTAGGCAGGTATTTTAAAGTGGTTTTAATATTGACAAGTATTAAACTTAACCACTGAGCCAAGCTCAGCTTGCTTATCTCAGTGGTTTAGAGCATTTGCCCAGTAAGCAAAAGGTCCGGGGTTCAAGTCCTCGAGTAAGCAGGTATCTTTGAAGTGATGTTAATATTGTTGGAATCAAAGCACCCACCTGTGCGCGTCCTCCCCCGCTGCCCATCGCCCCGGCCTCCGCCATTTCCGCAGCGCTGGCTTCTGCGCTGGCTTGTGCGCTGGCCGCCAGGCCGTGGAATTCCAGCGCCGACTTCTTGCCGCGGGTGTCCAGCTGCAAGTGCAGCGCGTTGGCCTCGGACACGGGCTCGCAAACAACGTTGCCAAGCGTCTGCGGCTGCTCCAGCAGGTACAGCAGCGGCTCATCTAAATGGCAACCATGCCGGTTATTCGGGCTAAAGGGCCGAGCCTAGCTTGGATTTGGCAAAGGTACCACGTTGAGTACACAATGTTTACAAATAATGACTCAACCGTTCAAGATAACGCATGATAGCAAGCAAGAGAGTTGTTGGTAAAGGCGTAACTTAAGGAGGAATATACGAATGGGCCACCGCCTGCTAGATTTGCATGACAAAATGGTTGTTTCTTATCAAAATGGCAGCTGAAATACCTCAAACTAATCTTAATCGCCATTTAGCTCGTGGTAAACGGGGCTTTTTAACAAACAAAGAAAGTGTATGGAGAAAAAAAATATATGTATAGAATCTAGCATGTGTACCAACAGTACTGCAGCCGTGCTAAAAACCGCCAAGTATTTTTAGAATATTTCTCTTCAAATCATTATATCTCTGGCAATCGTTTAGGTTAGTGTATTTTTTTGTATTTAAAATCTCCAGCAGGTAATAATGATCTACAGTTAGTTTTGCTTAAAAACCTATCGATTAGAACGAGGCGTAAGGCGATATTTAGTTGAGAAAATGTGGTGGTCTTTCTATCCGCCATTTTAATAACGGATTGAAGGCCTAACTTCAATTTTTATGATTCCGAGATTCGTTCAGGTACCCCGATTTTTTTTTTCATTTATTTGTGTCGAATTTAATTCTCTATTTATGTGGAAAATTTCAGCGATTTCTATCGACTAAGAGGTTTCGGACGTACCTACTTTTAAGTCTCTCGCGTTGTTTTCAATATTTTTCTAAAAAAAGCCAAAATTTTCTCCCAAACATGCTGATTTACTGAGATGATAAGGATTAAACATTTACAGCCAAATACACAGCTAGTAATAATTTTAAGAATATTAAAATCACTTCAAAAATACCTGCTTACTCGAGGACTCGAACCCTGGATCTTTTTCTTACTGGGCAAATGCTCTAACCACTGAGCTAAGCAAGAAACTGCATTTAGGAAGTGATTTTAATCTATATGAGTGGTAGATCTCAATTGAGAATTTGAACCAAGTGGCTTTGACGTGTTTCAAAGATCGCACCAGACCAAGCAATGCTATACAGCATTACACTCTAACCAACTCGAATAACTCCCAAATACGTGGAATACGCTGAGATGAAACGGATTAAACTTTTAAAGCCAAACACACGGCTAGTAATAATTTTTAGTGATTTTAATATTCTTAAAATGATATGCTACTATTTATATTTTAAAGAGTAAAGAAAACAACAGGAAAAGATGACAGGAAAACGCAAACAATAAACAAATTTAATCAAAACTAGCCTAAAGAAGAGCCTGCAAACTCTTTCAAAACATTATTTCGTTATCCTCGTCAAAAAATTAACAGAGCATACCGTACTAAAAATGTTTTGCAAAAAACAGAGAAACTCATCATGGAGTAGAATGCATTTTGATTCGCACACTAAATGACCCTGTCATTCCACCCATTGGGGATCGTCCGTACAGCAAGACGATTCATCTCTTTAACCCCAATAGTGCTCAGTTTCTTCTGGCTCAAACAGGCTACTGTGCAGGCTATTTTCAGTCAAAACACAAAAGTTGTACAGTAGAACATACGGATTAAACAAGTGGACTTCTCATTCTGAAAATTTGTAGACTATTTTGAAGGTTCAATTGTTTGCTTCTCAGAAACGCAAAAATTAGTATTCATGCATCAAGTCTGTCGTCCAGTAAAAATTGAATGTGGCGTATATGCGTAATTCAGTCTAGCGCCTATTACACTAGGGCTGAATTCGAGTCCATTTTAGTGTAATCCATTATCCGACGCAAGGAACCGATATGAATCAACTCATTCAAAGAAAAACAGTTTTTTGTTTTCTGAATCAACATAACCCACATAACACGAAAAAATCATCAGTGGCCGACTTCAGCACGCCAATCCTGTAATACTGACACTCCTAACGTATGTTACGGTAGTAAAGTACTACATCTCTTGCATTCAAATATCATTTATCGGTTTTTTCCTTAAACGCTCAAAATTCAAAAAACCCAATTCCTGAAATGGAACCGGCTAGCAAAGGAATTGAAGAAGAATTGATTACCCGATGACCCAAAATCGTCCCTAGTATAGATGCTGGTAGCAGTGAAAGGGTTAAATACGGTCTGATTCGCTTACGTGAGCTGTCAAACGGAACGGCGGTAAGTGAAGTCATGACGTGCTGCGGTGTAGCGGGATTGTACGACGGAGTGGCACCAGGGCCAGGCGTAGGCGGGTTCATTGCCGCCAATCCGACAGCGTAATCAGGCGTCTTATCTTCCTCCTTCTCGGCAATCTGCGACGAGATCAGCAGCTGCTGCGCTGCGTTCGCTTCCGACGCCTTCTTGGCCTCCTCCATGTCTGGAAGAAAAGGATCGTTTCGAGTGCTGGAAACTTTCGGAGACGCTAGGGAATGAGTTTAAATAAAATGTGACACGACTTTGTTCCCGTATTTTCTATGCATATTTCTGAAATGTCTGAAGTGTTGTAAAAATAAAATAGGTAGGTCTCAGATTTAAAGCGTGAAAAGTTTAATTTAAATTGAAATAATCATTGGTATCATATTTCTGCCAAAAAAACTTTTCTCTTCTTTGCATGCAATTTATGGGATGATGACTCAAGCTCAAGTTGCAATCAGCGAGTAAATTCTGGGCAAAATGGGTTTCAGCAAGAAGATAAATATTGACTGTGGCAAAAATCTTCATAGACTGAAAAATTAAATTCTAATAGGCGGTAGCATAGTCTTCCCGGGCTAAATAAATATCAATAAAAATATTCAAGAAATAGTCTTGTGTTAGCACCCCTAATTTGATATCCAGATGTTAGTTAATTTTTGGTGTAGCATTGCAGCGTAGCAATAAATTGCCAAAAGAAATCAAGAAATTCTGTAAAACCTGGTGTTAGATATAGGTACCTAAATGCTTACAAGTGGATAGATAGGATAGCAGGACTAGGTCATGCAACAAATGGTCACCCATCCAAGCTCTGACCCACAACAATATTGCTTAACTTTGGTGATCTCAAGAAAACTGGTATATCCAACTAGCCAAAGCATTCAGTATATTAGGTACTATGGTGGGTACCTTGTAAGCGCTTCCGCTTCTTAGCAGCTGCAAATCCCAGAGGCTGCTCGTTGATAGCGAGCAATTTGATTCCTCCATCTTTTCGTCCAGCGGGGGTTCGAGATATAGTAGGTCTCGGTGTCAATGATGGGCTTATCATTGCTGGAGATTTGAAGCCGGGCAAACGGCTTGGGATGCCTTTCAATGGAGCTGAGAAAGAAACAAACAAGATTGACGTGATAAGCAAGAAATCTATGTGGCAAGTTAAGTTCTAGTATGTACTAGGTACCAAGACTTAGTTTTAGACTGAGCTATATTGCTGAAGTATTACTTTTAAGTTGTAAATGAAGCGATCACTGTTAATGCAAATAACAAGTTTTTATGTTGTTCATAAAAAAACTATTAAAAACAACAAAGTACTACTTAAAATAGGTGAAAAGCTGATAAACATGCTTGGCTGAATAGGTGATAGGCTTAGTAAAATAGGTGTTAGGTAATGTGTTAGGTAATTAGGTAATATTAGGTGTTAGCTAATGTATAGGTTCTGCATAGTGACTACAAAAATATCAACTATAAATAGATTCAGACTTAAATCATCGTTACAGAACCAACCAAGATGCGCAAAATTCAGCATGTTTGCCTTTGCTATCATTTTCTTAACCTCACAATGAGGACTCGGTAATTATTTAGCCTACCTGACAATTTAAAAAAAAAAAAAACTGTTAATAACTGGATTAAATTGCTGAAAACTTTTAACAAACAAACTGTCAACGTTTCGCTAACCTTGCTGAAAGCTTCATTCAACGTTGGCAGTTTGTTTGTTAGAAGTTTTCAGCAGTTTAACCCAGTTATTAACAGTTTTTTTTAAACTAGTGCTAAAATTAGTCAGAAGACATGAGTCTTAAACATTTAATACCTGACAATTCGTTACTTGTCAATTACTCTTATTTTATTACTTTTTTGAGACTCATCTCCTGACTAATTTCACTATAATTTCACTATAATAACTACTCTTATTTTAATTGCCCTGCAGTCTGCTTAAATCTTTTATGTTTTTTCTACCTATTTTGCTATTTATGTTTTTCAACCACAGTTGCCTCTCTTCCTAATAAACCTACTAGCTGACAAGAACAAAAAAAAAAAGGTAGCTACGTACTCAAAGACATCTTTAAAATACTACATTTCTTCCTGTTGGTACCTAGTGAAGATGTACCTACTTCTAGAAAACCTAGTTCAAAATGAAATGATTCACAGTAAATGGTAATTGTTTTAAGAATATTAAAATTATAACTAGCCGTATAATTGGCTTTAAAAGTTTTATCCTTGTCAATGGTAATTGTTATATTTTTATGCATTCCCTACCAGCTCTGGAAGTTTCCACTATCTACTTCGAACAATAGTGTAAATCAATTCTTACTTGTATCAGTCATTTTGCGAGGCATTCCTCTTGATCGTACGGGTACAGTAGGTGCCGTGCTCTTCTTTAGATTACTGGAAGCATCTATTGATTTTTGAAGGAGTTCGGCTCTTAATGCGGCCGATTTGGGTTTTCTTTTTAAAGTAAAATGTTTTACGGGTGGGGGCTGCTGACCAACCACATTTGATAATGCATTTTTGTTCAGATAGTGACACTCCAATGGGAGCATTCCTAGATCACTTTTCTTTCTCACTGGAAGAAAAACAAGATAACAAATAAGTCCTACATATCTGATCCTAATCTATTTATTTGTAAGTCTACGCTAATAGATTTAGGCCTTTGAATGCGTAAAAGGCTGTTGAAACGCTAGAAGGGCTCAAAAGGCTGCCATTACAATGAGATATATTAATATCCTACCAAGTTTCTTAAGGTCATTTACAAGATCAGAAAATATGCGACCGTTGTCATCCATATCTCCGACTTGGGTGTTCAGCGAACCAGTTGAAGGAAGCGTTTTCATAGTTTCCGACAGCATCGAAACCCACTGATCACTATCCACTTGAGCAACTTCAAGGATCTCTTCCAGCTCCCCACGCCACTGGCACAAAGAATTGACAATAGTGATACAATGATTAATTGTAGGAAGAATTGACATTTAAACAGGCATTATTGGTACAGAATTGGTTGTAAACAAATCCCCACCTCTTCAACACTGCGGCGGGGAATGTGGAAAAATGACAGCAAAAGCTTGAGTTTCACTTGAGTTTGTAAGTCTAGAAAACAATCCTTGATGTTCCTTAACACTTCCGCATTTAATTGAGAGCAAATTGAACCACCTGTCCACGAATCATTCGATGTTCCGAGTTTATTATGAAGCCACAAAGACGTATCGCTATCACGAACATTCGCCATGTTGAATCGAGACGTGAGAGCAGGACGCAAGCGCATAAAGACTACGCAACTGACGTGTGACGACGCAGCTATGACGTCATAGTAAAATGCACGACTTTTTAAATTTGAAATCTATGATGACAAGCAGAAATCTTTTGAGGAAAATATGCGTGGTCTAACTGTAGTAAACATATTTTCCGACGAATTACCAAAAAAGAGTTTATCATTGCGTTACCATCAAGTAAAGATACCCCAAAATAGCTTGGGGTGAGCCCAAGGGAATAGATATACCCACGCCTTAGCAACCACCAAACAAGTTATATTTTGGTTCCAAGCATACTGCAAGTATACTGCAAGTTCAAAAATAGTATGACAGTGATTTTATAAAATTATATGTAGCACTTACATATCAGTAAAGCAAGCTCAAATGAATCAATCTAGGGATGAAATGCTTTTAAGCAAAAACTTTGAACCTAATGGGACGGAAATTGTACCCTGTAAAGAAAACAAAGACTCAACCAACGAAGCATCGGACAGTGATCTAAATGCTACTCTCAATACTGCATACCTACATTCAGCTGCACACAGCAATGGAGCTTACGTCGATTTGAAGTCACAGGATTTTACAGAAATACCAACAATATTTTGTGAACTCTTTAAGAATGTACAATATCTCTATTTGGAACGGAACAGAATTGAAGAATTGCCAGAGAACTTCTTACCATCATTACCATTTCTAAGATGGTTGGATGTCAGAAATAATCTTCTGGTTTCTATTCCAAGAAGTATTGCACATCATCCAGCTTTGGAGACTCTATTACTGCAAGGAAACAAGATTACGAGGTTACCCGTGGAATTAGGTAGGCACCAGCTATGCATAATAATTTTATAGTATATAGTCTGTTATTAAATCTGTGTTCAATCAATCTTCAAATGTTATCCCCCAGCAGAAATTGTTATAAAATTTTATGTTTTTAAGGAATGGTACCAAAGTTAAGAGGAATTCAACTAAAAGGAAATCCAATTACACACCCTCCGCAAGAGATAATAGAACAAGGATTGAAATCTATACTGCAGTACTTGCAAAATGAAATTGACAGCCCATATCAGCCTGTATCAGAGCTTTTCTACCAAGAAGCAAAATCAATGGGTGCGACTACTAAAAATAATTACTACGATATAGGAAAAGTAATAAAATAATGATATTTACAGGCAAAATTATAATTACGTTTCTTGTTGTCTTCCATGTAGATGCCGACGAGAAAAAACGAGCACGAAAATTTCAGTCAAAATCATGCACTAACAATTCTCTGCATGCAAAGAAATCATTTCAATTCCCATCGCACATATTGGCAATGAAATCATCGCAGATGTCTTGCGTGGGAAATAAAAAGCCGTTGTACTTAAACAGTAAAACAAGAACAAAGTCTCTTAAACAGACATCCATATGCGATGAATTTCCATCGTCATTCAATGAAATCCAATTACCAGATGGTGATTGTTTCACTACGGAAGAAAAGTTGTTATTTCCACTAAGGCAGAAACCATCGGCATACGAAATTAAAATGATTAATCGTGAAGAGAAAATCCAAGAGAACTTTATGAAAGAGATGTGGATTTGTAAACTGAGAGATATGCTAGATCAACAAGGAAAATTAATTCAAAGAAGAAAGTAAGCTTGCACTTTTTATCTATTCTATTAAATGTATTCTTATTTGAAGGCATGTATTGCACGTTGTAGATGGGGACTTTTTTGGTTTTTTGTTGGTCCGTCACGACTGTGACCCGATTGCTTGTAACTTGGCCTGGCCCAAGGCCCCAAGGCTACATTTCGAAACAATGGCCATTTTCGAAAACATTTTCAAAAAAGTTCAGCCGGATTCAAAAGTGTAAAAAAGGCAGAAAAGGCCCCAAAGCGCAAACCAGCCCGAACGTTATAAATAGCCCACAACAGCCCACAAGTCCTAAAGCACCTCAACGAACTTAAAACAGTGTGACCTTGGCAAAAAATACTTCGAGGAAAATTTCAGCTGTTGCCAGAATATAAAAGGAATTTTGTGACAGGAATTTTAATTATAGTTATTTTTTGCCATGTACTTTTAAATTTTTGTCATATTTAAAGTCTAGTTATAAATGAGCATTCAGTCTCTAAGGCCCGACAGTCTGGAAGCCTGAAATAGCCTAAAAAGCTTGAAAGTTTGATCAATTTGCACAGCTTGGTAACATGTAATTTTTAAAGCTCCAAGCTTTAAAGCTTAAAAAATGTGTGCCTGAGCGAGACTTTCCGATCGTTGTAGCTTTTGTTTCATCTCTAGTAGGTTAGCACCCACCTAACAGTCAAGGGCATCACTTAAATACAGCTCTCGTCCTACCAAGCTGGGATAGAAATCAGAGTCCAAAACACTTTACATTTCTCAAATGAGATTTAGCGAAGGGGGTGAAAAATAGAGCATTTTTATGTTTCGGCACATTTCAAAAGTCAACCAACCTGCACAACAACAGCACACAAACAAAAAAAGTATCACCAACAACATACAAAATTACAAATAGATTTTTTCCGAGTCTTAGTTCTGCGGCATTCGCAAATATATGTATTGTGGTGTGGTACGGACAGAAATGAATAAGTGAACAAACAAACACGTAAAAATGCAAAATGAAAAAAAAGCAAAGTTTTAAAAACCGAATTTGAGATGTATGATTTTTGAAGGGAAAATATTCTAGTCTTTAGTCTAGTGGGCTTTTGTGCTGCATTCCAGGGACCAGGAGATTCTAAATGGGTGGCGGCTCAACTACAGGAAGAGCCAGAGTATTCCCAGGTTCCAAAAACACGACGTTTCCGCTCCATACGACATAAATACCGAATTATACCTGGACGGAACCGAAAAACCTCAGCCTCCTAAACACACGGAAAAAGCAAAGCAAGTACTCTTTAAATGTTGCAGGTGTGGATAGACTGTTTTGCTAGATAAAGAACTAAATTTGAAAACTCTGTTTTTGCAGGGACATTGGCGACGAAATGTCGGATATATTCCGATCCCTTCAATGTTTGTCTGGATCAAAATTGGATGTTGGTCTCAGCCCACAGTCAAAGCAAATAATGCTCGACAAAGAAATGCAGCAGGTACTTACTTTACTCATTTAAACAAAATAGAGCTTGACAAGATGGTCCAACATTTTTGCAACTCTACAAATCCCTATATGACAACCAAAAAAAAAAATTTTGTATCAGTAGGATTGCATATTACCGAATTATTATTTCAATTACAAACCTTTGCACATTTTCCGGAATTTCAATTTAAATTACATTAAATTTGCATGAGAATGCTGTTGAAACATTTGCAGTACATTTCTTCTTTGTTCAAAAGAAATCCCAACTTTAATGCAGGAAACTTATGTTTTAACGTTTATCGAAGGCTGAGTTGGGCTAATGAATTATTCTAAGAAAAATTTTTATCTGATTTTTCTTTTAGGCATTTTTACTAATTACAACAAAATCTTATCTATTCAGAAGTTCATCTACTTTTAAAAGTTGGTACAATCGGCCCTAAATTAAACGTTTTATCGCACCCTTAATTTCCATGCTCACCCTTTTTCAGCTGGCTAAACTCCAAAAGCAGCTAGCCATCGTTCAGAAGAGAAACACCATCGAGTATCAGACGCTGAAAGATTCGGAGAAACACAAGCGGCCGCACGCAAGGAAGAGTGCCCCGAATTTGAAAAATCAATGATTGACAATCTATGCAGATGTACTAAAATATCAATTGGGTGCTTTATAATCGTATATGTATAACTGAGCAAAGCAAATCAAATTCAAAAGGGGCGTAATTTTTTCATGCATACACTCGGGGGGCCGTCAACCGGTTTTGACCGGACCAAACGCAATTTTTAAATTGCTGGCGGGGAGTGAGTCTGTGGTGCGTTACGGTTTATTGGGGCCCCGAGGTAGAGAAATTTGAGGCACACACGTCCCCAGTGGTATGTGCCGTTTACCCTATCGGCAGTGCCCATTTGGGACACAAATTGGTTGGTTCGGGGTAGAGAAATTTGAGGCACATACGTCCCCAGTGGTATGTGCCGTTTACCCTATCGGCAGTGCCCATTTGGGACACAAATTGGTTGCTTCGGGGTTGGGAAAATTGAGTTGGTGATAATTATTGGAGCAATTTTGGTGGTTGGAATGTGGAGTCCAGAGCTACATTTTTAAAGTTTTTTGAATCTACTTCAATCCCACGAACATATTGCCGAGAATGCTCGCGGGCTGCTAGATATGATCTCAAAGGCTGAAGTTGGCCCATTGCCAACCCTGCTCCAGTGTTTAGAAACTATAGCAACATGCTGGTGAAAATATTACTTTCCGTAAACCTTTTAGTTTTAACATGCAAACACAAAATGCGTGGGACAGTCGTGGGTAGTATTGTTAGTGAAGTGATACTTTCTGCAGTAGGTACCTCACACTACTTTGTATGCAATGTTTTGGAGCAGTATCACTTTCTCAAAAAAATTCCAATTTAAGTAGTGATGGACTTGTACTTCTTCGAGGAAACTGTGAAAAGTAATGCAAAACTATACTTTACAACATTACTTTGCCACCAGGAGGCCGCACTAATGACATCGTAATTCGTAACTGAAAAAAAAGAGGCCTTCAGTTCATACGATAGCTAGGCATCAGGTCACTAAATGGTGGTTTTCGTAAAATTTCCAATATGGGATTTTGATGTTCGGCGTCTGCGGCCCGTTTAAAAAATATCTCCCTTTTATAATTTAATGTCATCGTTACCAAAATTGCAAAATGTTGATGCTTCATAAGATGAAATATCTGCTTTATCTTTCCTACCGCTTCCGTGGCCAGCTGTCTTTTATCACTTAGACTTGATTTTGTATTTTCAGAAATATTCCATTTTTGCTCCCACTTGCTTAGCAACGAAACACAAAAGTAACTTAAGAGTAATGTTTGGTAACGTGTCCGTACTTTTCGTGAAAGTTTGGTTAATGTCACGTTTCATATTTTAGTAATGTTGATAGAGAGTTTTAAAAAGTAACTTACTCAAGACTGGTATCTGCCTTGCGGGAGTCATATTTTTGCCTTATTATCATCCTCCATATTATTGCCAATCGTCAATTAGGTAAGATTTTTAACGAATCTTTTGCCATGTACAGGATCTTTGAGAGCAGATTTATCTAAATATTTCACAGAGACAGACACTTCCCACTTTCCATAATTTAGAGGCTTTCGAGTCTGCAGGAGATCTGCACTGATCATTAATTTGCTCTTGAAGCACGATAAGAAATCTCTTGTTTGCTACCGCTATTTATACAACTGATTGATGCATACTTTATGAAAAAATATTTCAATATAAAACGTCTATTTCCTAATCTTAGCACTAGTTTTCAAATAAACTGATTAAAAGAGTAATTCGTGATTATGAACAGGATGAAAATAAATAATTAGAAAACAAACATTATGGTGTTGGGAAGTGCAGGGAACATTAATATATAGAAAACCTGCATAGCACCTGTAGGTCTCAGTAGTTTTTTGGCATCACCATTGTTGATAGATCGAAGTATAAAGAGCATATCCTTCACTCACGCAAAAAAATATGCCAAGCATACATTGTTTTAAAATCGATAAGTAAAAAAGTCAGTGTGAACTTTGCAAAAGCAGTGTCTCATACAAATACACAGCGGTTTATCAGACATGGTATTCTATTTTGCGGTGGAGTAGATGAGGCCAAGCAAATTTTTGTTATACAGAAGAAATTTGCTAGTGTTAAATTTTAAGCCAAGGAAATCTCTAACAAAAATATTTTGGAAATTTAAATTATTAGTGCCTTGCCTTTACATCCTAGAAGCTGTACTATTTGTTTTAAAAAATCTAAATTTCACACCAACTAAGCTTAAGGCAGCCGAGCGAGACCATTAATATGGATAATTCAACTGCTTAACAAACTTCCCGAATGGTTAAAGGAAATGAGTGAAATGACTAGTGAGAATAGCTTTGAGATTAATGCAAAACAATTTTTAATAGAACGTTGCTTTTACTCGCGTAATAACGGAACTCTTAACCTGTATGTGCAGATTATGTTCAAACTCGATGTATAAGTATATCTTTTTAAGACAAGTATTTACACGACGGTTTTATAAACCAAACTTAAATGAAATAAAAATATTGTGTTATGTATTGCTTCAGGCTGTGTTATCGTGTTTATAGTTGATCTGTGAGTGGCAGCTGCATGCAAGACAAGTGTATTCGATTTTACTACAATGTAGTAGCTTGCAGTACACTAAACGAACACACCTAATTAGCGTTTGTTACGAATAGGTAGTTTTCAACGTCACAAACTTGAATGCGCGCGTTTGGCCTTCCGCCATCTTGAATTTCGGACAAACAAATAAAGTCCCTTCAAGTCATTTGCGTGTAGATTGACATTGGGCCTAGACAAAAAGTACAAAATCTGCGTTTTCAATGAGTGCAGACGTCATATTTGTGGTTCTGGGTGAGGACGATGTGCCGGGGTCTCGATTACCTCACTCTGATGTAGGGAGAAACACCAATTCTCAATTAAAACGCTGGCTGGAGTGCCGAGGCCTCCGAAGTCACACACTTCCACTTCATTGTCTGGCAGCGGAACCAACTCACTTGAGTCTACTTCAACATCATTATCACAAACAGAATTGAGATAAATTAACTTTCCGTCGATGTATCTAGAGACTTTGATGCATTCTTCTAATTCCTCATTACCGCTGTTGACTTCTACAGAATTGCCGTCATCTGCCTTTAGTTTTTTTGGTTGAAATGCTAGGCCTATGCCTAGATCTGTCGAGTGGCTCCTTTTGGCGTTCATACTTCTCTACCTAATAAATGAACATTAGGTAAAATATTCTATAAATCATTTAGGAAATGTGGGCCTATAATGTCAAACCACCTTAGATGCTAGGACATA